>JAUMHP010000072.1:8538125-8562808 GCA_032361065.1 Enteromius trimaculatus | reverse complement strand
TATGTGCTTTCTTTTTATTTCTCTGTATTGTTTTTAATGTAATTCAGTTCAGTGCTTCCTTTTAACTGATTTGTAACTACTTGTTTTTAGTTTTCTGTTCACCTTTATCGTCTAAACGTCCTTTTCTTTTTTACTTAGTTGTTTTATTTATTTGTTTTACCACAACTGACAAGCACACAAGAAAAGACTGTTATAATGCAGTTTTGCAAAGGGAGATTGTAATAAGGGAGCTGCATCTTTTTGCATGCCTGTTTTTACTTCTTTGATTTATTAATATGTCTTGTCCCTGTTTATTATTTTAAGGTGAAGCTTTTGCACAATCTGATATACTATGAATATGACAGCAGTGCTGAGACGTCTTCACGAAAAGATGCTTTGTAGCTACTGCTCCTGTGAGAAAAGAAATGTATAAAGGAAGTTGTGTCTTTGTCTAATGTTTTAAATTGTACTTTAAAGTTTAACAATAATAAAAATGCACAGACATTCGTATTATTTCTTTTTGGACGGTTTTCAGCATCTTTGAGGTCTCCTTGTATACATGTTTTCTGTTTGTGTCAGAAACGTCTAGCTTCTCTGGTGATTTCTCTATCAGGAGGGACTTGCTGTTTATGTGTTTTCTGTTCTTTTCGCTTGTTTGTTCACATTAGTGTTAGAATATCAGTTTAATCTTTCAATATGTAACTTTTCTTTCCCCTCTTTCGCTTAATACTCCGCGTATTTATATTTAATTCAAACAAAAAACATTTTTCTAGTCCAGAGAGGTTTTCTCTCCCAGAGGGAAACGACCTACTGTAGAAGATTGTTGCGCAGCTACTATAATCACAGACACTCCAGTGGTGAAAAGACGCACAAGTGATCCGAATGCTATAATGCTGTTTAAACCTGGCCCTTGAGCGTTATAACTTGCAGTTAAAGTCTGATGTGGAGCAGAATGAGTTAAACGGGCTCATCTGCGCGCAGAGCCGAGCGGCAGCATCTCGATCGCCGGCCCGGTAATCATGTCAAGTAATGGGACCGTGGAAGCGCCTGACGACAGCACGGAGATGGAGCAAAAAGTGAGTTACTGTGTATATTATTCATTTTCACGCTTAGATTCTACTGTAACCGAGCCTGTGAGAGTGGATACGACTCGTGCCAATGTGTAAACGATGTAATGTACGATATGTTCTGCTGCCGGTGTCTTTTGAGACTCAAACGCTATGGAAATCAGTCATGAACTAATATTTGACAAGCGTTCGTGCATTTTATTTACGTTTATATAGATGTGGAGCGTAGAAGACGGATTGATCTATTGCTGCAGTGTCTCCCCGTGACGCAGAAGCGGAATGAATCTAGAAATGACCGAGTTCTTTTGAGTCGGATCTTTTAATTGAATCGGTTGAACTCGTTTAAAAAGACGCTGAAATGAAAGCAGAAGCGACAGCTTATCATACCAGATAAGAAGCACCGTTATATCATTTTTTGATAACGAATAAAAATGAACCTACTTCAACGAGCAGGTGTAAATAAGTATTAATATTATTACCGCTTTATTTTAAATGCTAATTACGTTAGTTTCGAATTGAATCAGGGATACAACAAATTGATCTGGAACACATTAAACTAAAGCAAACATTTACACATCATAATTAAAAAGTAATAAACGGCCTTTTGTGCCTTCTATATAATATATATATGATATGCCACACGGTGGCGTAATTGCGGCAGGACGTAAAATAATGTCTGAATCAGCTTTTGAGCCAGTTATTTAAACGAACCGTTCAAAAGAACCGATTAGTGAAAATGAATCAGACTCCATCACTGAGAAGCAGAGAACGATTAAAAAAACGCTTACATTAGGATTCTTTGTTGCAATTGTAAGCTGTTAACACTCAGGGATTTCTGTTTGTAATATGTTTGTTACATGTGTCTGTAGAAATGCAGCATGTAAGACATCGTTATTTTTCCCACCTGTATTTTGATTACTCCTGCCCTTTGCTGTACCGCTTTTGCTATGATTGCTATGGCTATTTGAGCGACATCTCAAATGCCCAATCACAGCCTGCATCTATATAGCTTTTTGGAATCGGATTGGTCAGTGAGTGCAGGCAGACCGCTCAGGAGGCGGGGCTTGTCGGGGAGAAAAATAGAAGAGACAAGTAACAGGCGCAGCTACTGTCAGCCTGTGGCCGGCGGTTAAAAGCGCCGCGCATCGCTGCACCTGTCATGAGATAACGCTGCGACAGAAAAGAGAGTGTTTCACAACCGGACAGCTGGACTGTTCAGTTAATTGACGTGATTTTCCTTCAAGGATTGTAAAGCCGCCTTGGTATAAAATTATTTTTTCTATTTAAAGTTTGTATGGATAGCGTTACAGACGCTCATTTAAACTTGAATGATAAAACTTATTACATCGTATGGTTTTGTGCTTTGTAAACCGTTGTTATTGATCGTTAAAATGTAATTTATTCGATTAATTATTATCAAAGAACTGATGGTTGCATGTAAATAGCCAAGTATTTGCCAAGTTTGTCTGAAGGACCCAGCTCGTGAAGGTCCCGTCAGGTGCAGTGACAGGGAGGCGCTTCTTCCAAAACGAAGAAGAAATAGAAAACCAAACCAGTTCAGCTGCTCAAAATTGCTTTGTTGTAACGATATTGTCAGCTGATTTCCACGTTGTCTCCGTTCGACCGGTTCGTGTAGGATTTCTTTTCTCATCAGGACCTTCAGTCTCAAAATTGAAAGTATACACGTATAAGTTTGTCGCTAATAAAAATGTCCAACATGTTCTCAGAAACTTTTAAAATACTAAACAAAATATTCTACTGATATTTTATTTATTGACTTAAAAATGTGAAAAGTATTAAGTAGGCTACTAAGAAGCTTAATTGAAAACTTTAGTTAAAATAAGTTCACATTTTGGTTTTGTCACACTGATGCTGATGTGTTAATGTAGCTGACAAGATATTATAAAATTATATATGTATATATTATATTATATTAATAATATTTTATGTCAGACTACAGCCTTTTAATAAAAAGATATACCACCAAAACATTTTTGACTTTAAGCCCACGAAAGTGTTACAGTTATTTTAATTCGGAAACTGTAAACATGTTCTTAATATCAGTATAGTGAAGTAAATGCCTTTATTGATATTTTGTTATAATTTTATAATGATAATAAAATACCAGTTAATTGCAGATTATTTACAGATGTGCCCAGATCTTCATCATTAATCTTTTTTTCTCAAGGATGGTCTTAATGATAGAGATCTTGATGTGTGTGTGTGTTTTGTGGTGAAACATTTGGGATTAAGTGTGGCGAGATTGAGTGAGAGAAAGAGATTCTGTGAAAAGGAGGAGGGATTACAGATTACAGTTCTGATGACCCACTTCGCTTCGTCTGTAAAGGGAATACTCGGTTACAGAAACTGAGCTGTTTCTAAGAAACTAACATAAGGATCATAAATGAGGTGTCATATTTTGTTTCATGTTAACAATGTAAATGATGTAGTGCATGTTATAGACAGCACAACAAAGACATTTTCATTGCAGTATTTGTTTGTAGCTAATTCTGTTTAATTTTTTATTTCTGTAAAACAATTTAAACTGATTTGGAAGCATGTTTTTTCTATTTAAACTTAAATTCTATTTTTCAAAATATGTAAATATTTATTTTGAGCTGATTTCAGTTTCTTTTTATGTAGAGGTTGGAGAGCGGTACTATGAAGACTGACTTGGAGGCTGGGACTTGTGGTGCTGCGATCCACTGTCGAGATGTGTGTCGTTCATATGGGAAACTTAAAGTCCTCAACAATCTGAACCTGACAGTGCCTCAGGGCCAAATGTGAGTCCACAATTTTGGCTTTCTAAATATGTTTTGAATATGTTATCAGGTTACACCAATCTTGAATGCTCACTTTAAGCAAGAAAAGTTGCGCATATGCTGACCTGATGTGACATATCACGTACATGCATGCATATAGAGTGGGTATGGAAAATATTTAGACCCCCTTACATTTTTCACTCTTTGTTATATTGGGTCTATTTGCTAAAGTTATTTTTTTTTTCCTCATTCATGCACACACAGCACCCCATATTGACAGAAAACACAGAATTGTTGATATTTTTGCAGATTTATTTAAAAAACTGAAATATCACATGGTTTTAAGTATTCAGACCCTTTGTACAGTCTCAGTATTTAGTAGAAGTACTCTATTGATCAAATACAGCCATGAGTCTTTTTTTGGGAAAGATGCAACAGGTTTTTCACACCTGGATTTGGGGATCCTCTGCCATTCCTCCTTGCAGATCCTCTCCAGTTCTGTCAGGTTGGATGGTAAACGTTGGCGGACAGCCATTTTTAGGTCTCTCCAGAGATGCTCAATTGGGTTTAAGTCAGGGCTCTGACTGGGGCAATCAAGAACGGTGACAGAGTTGTTGTGAAGCCACTCCTTCATTATTTTAGCTGTGTGCTTAGGATCATTGTCTTGTTGGAAGGTAAACCTTCGGCCCAGTCTGAGGTCCTGAGCACTCTGGAGAAGGTTTTTGTCCAGGATTTCCCTGTACTTGGACGCATTCATCTTTCCCTTGATTGCAACCAGTTGTCCGCTTAGAATTAAGGCCAAAAAGTTCTATCCTGGTCTCATCAGACCAGAGAATCTTATTTCTCACCATCTTGGAGTTCTTCAGGTATTTTTTTTGCAAACTCCATGCAGGCTTTCATGCGTCTTACGCTGAGGAGAGGCTTCTGTCGGGCTGCTCTGTCATAAAGCCCTGACTGGTGGAGGGCTGCAGTGTTGGTTGACTTTCTACAACCTTCCCCCATCTCCGACTGCATCTCTGGAGCTCAGCCACAGTGATCTTTGGGTTCTTCTTTACCTCTTTTGCCTTGGGGGGCTCGTCTCCCCCGATAGCTCAATTTGGCCGGACTAGGATTATTATTTAAGGATTATTGAGGGCACTGTGCTCTTAGGAACCTTAAGTGCAGCAGAATTTTTTTTGTAACCTTGGCCAGATCTCTGCCTTGCCACAATTCTCTCTTTGAGCTCTTCAGGCAGTTCCTTTGACCTCATGATTCTCATTTGCTCTGACATGCATTGTGAGCTGTAATGTCTTATATAGACAGGTGTGTGGCTTTGCTAATCAAGTCCAATCAGTACAATCAAACACAGCCGGACTCAAATTAAGTTGTAGAAACATCTCAAGGATGATCAGAAGAAATGGACAGCACCTGAGTTAAATATATGAGTGTTACAGCATATTTAGAATACTTAGGAACAAGTGATATTTCAGTTTTTCTTTTTTAATCTGCAGAAATGTCAATAAAACACATCTGGGGTGCTGTGTGTACATTAATAAGGAAAAGAACTTAAATGATTTTAGCAAATGGTTGCAATATAACAAAGAGTGAAAAATTTAAAGGGGTCTGAATACTTTCCGTCCCCACTGTATCTTCCCCACCTCATCCCTTAGGTGTTCTGCACAAGTAGCACAACAAAACTCTGAAATACTCTATACTGAGTGACGGAAGAATCTTAACACCTAACCTTTGACCAGTGAATGTGATGTTGTGATGCTACTGCAGTGAAAAATTCACTGACTTTTACATAAACTTGGGTGTGACTATCTGTCCTCTAATAACCTGTAAGACTTATCAGAATATTTTAAAAATGTATTTATTTACTTTATCTAAAATAATGTATAGTTGCTGTAATATATATTTAGCTGGCTGTCTGGGCACAAGTGGATCAGATTTTATTTGTGAGACTGCAGTTTTCATAGAAGTCATAGAAGTGACCAGCCTTTCCAGACAATAGTTGGAATAAAAAATGTGGGAAAAGAAAAGAATAACTGCTGTCTTATTTTAATCATGAGTGTATTGAAAACCATTTAGTAACTTTTTTGCTGTTCTCAGCTTGATTTCTGTGTCTTAGTTAACATTTCTCACTTCCTATTTCTAATTCCTTTCACAGACATCTAAATTACCCACATGTAATTTGGTAATTTTTGTCTGCGTTTGGTTGCTTGTTTAGAAGTAAAGTTTGAGTCTGTAACATGTTTTTGAAAGATGTCTTTTGTGCTTACAAAGGCTGAATTAATTTAATCCAATATACAATAATAAAACAATAATACTATAATCAAAAAACATTACTCCAGTCATCCAGCATTCCAGAAATAAGTTTAATATTATGATTTGATGCTCAGGAAAGCTGTAATATGTTTTTTAAAATAAACAGCATTTAGTTTGAATAGAAATATCTGTGTAGAAGTATTTTTGATATGTCTTTACTATCAATTTTAATTAATTTGAATTTAAATATTTGAATTGAAATTCTCAGTTTAAAACCGATTTGAATTGCTGATTGTACTAGATGGGATGTAGAGGTTTGACTGGATCTAAGCAAATATATTTGCTTGTTGTCCTTAGTTATGGACTACTGGGGCCAAGTGGATGTGGGAAAACTACGTTGTTGAAATGCATTGTGGGAACTCTAAAGATCTCACATGGTCATATCACAGTGCTGGGGAAACCACCTGCTTTCCCAGGACATGAAGTGCCAGGAAGGATGGTGGGCTACATGCCACAGGTGAGAGAATATTAAAGATTAATGTTTACCCACGAAGCCTGGGGTATAATTAATCTGATAAATAAATCCTCTTGAGTTTCCTCTTTCTTTGTTCATTCTGTCTGTCTTCAGGATATAGCTCTGTACAATGAGTTCACTATCAGTAACACACTATGGTTTTATGGTCGAATTCATGGGCTGTCATCTAAAGAAACAGAAGCCAGGATGAATTTTCTCATTGACTTCCTAGACCTGCCACAGAAACACAGCCTTGTGAGAAATCTCAGGTAGAATGACATTCTTTTTCATTTCATGTTTTTTTTTTTTTTGTGCATTCATTTCAATTTTTTTTTCAAAGTTATAGATTACCCAGAAATTAAAATTCTGTCATGATTTGTTTACCCTTACGTCATTCCAAAACATGAGTATTCTGGGGTGTTATAATAACTATTAGTGAGAAACAGACAGAAATAGAAGTTTTGTGTTTCACAGAAGAAAGGAAATCATATTTTGGAGGTTTGGAACGATAGGCATAGAAACAAAATAAGGCTGAGTAAATGATGAAAGAGACAGAGGGGACAAAAAAAAGGGGCATCACGTGTGACCCAGTTTTCTTTGTTGACTCTTCTGACAGCAGCTTTCTCATCAGAGCTTCCCTAGTATCAGCCTCAGACGTCATGCCCACGTAATGTTGGTCATCAGTCTGAGGGTCTGGCTACACAAGACTAGAGCTTCCCTAATGACATCATGCATTCAAAACATTTGGGAAAACCTGTGTCTGCGTATCTGGCCGCTCTGCTCTGAAAGTTCTCATGCTTTCTCTATAGGGGCCTTCTATGGGTCAAATGGTCATGTGACTACAGTGGGTTTTATTTTGACAGCTGAATGAATCTAAAAGATCTGTTTAATGATTCATTGACAACGATCATTGACTGTTTTTTTTTTTGAGGTCATATTAGCAGATGACTCAACAGATTCCTCTGTGCTATTTATGACTGTTGTGTGTGCACTGTTTGTAGGAAATAAGGTTTATTATTGTTTTAACTATTATTATTTGAAAATGAAACAAAGTGCCTGTCTTCACATAGGGGATTGTCTTTCACTAAGGCCAAGGAATGTGAAGCATGAGACTTTTAATTCTGTGCAGAAAGGCGTCTTGTGCCCTGCCATCCTCTAGATGTAGTCTGTCTGGTTTTGTTTTTACGGTGATGAGCTGGCTCTAGGCAGGGCTCATCCATCAGAAAAGTAAAACAATGGCCCTGAAGGTCTTAAAGATCACACTAGTTTATTAGGGTCAGTTTCTCTTTGACAGGTTGGGTTAGTTAAGTTAGGTCGGGTTAGTGGATTTGTGGTGAGTGAACATGAATTATTTAAATAAAACATCACAAGGTATTTTAACCTTGTGATGTTTTATTTAAATAATTCATGTTCACTTTGGTGTAATAGTTGGCTGCTCAATTTGTTAGTAATTAGAAGCATTTCCTGCCAAATATTGTTTCTTAAAAGTAAATTAAACTGATTTTCCTTGTAGAGTGCACACAATTTACATTCCATTGCTCCACACATCAGTATTAGATAAATAAAACACATTACTTATTGCTTATATTTTATATTGCAACCGCTGATCTATATAGTAGTTCTCTGTTATAGATCAGTGATTGCAACCTGCTCTTTGCTTATAAATATATATACTACTTTTTTCTGTATTACTATGTATTTTTGTTTACTATTTATTTTAGAAACATCTGCATTGTTTTAACATATTTGGCAAATAAAATTATAAAAATAAAAATATTATTTGATGAAATTCATACATACGTTTTTCTTCACTTTGTTCAGTGGAGGCCAGCGGCGCCGTGTCTCACTTGGAGCTGCTCTACTTCAGAACCCACAACTTCTGATCCTGGATGAGCCCACTGTAGGAGTGGACCCTGTTTTGCGGGCCAAGTATGCACAACATAACTCTTTCTCAAATATTCGTCCATCTTTACCTTCCGGCAGCATCTTCCCATCATCTTTATTAACCTTCTAATGCACTGTGCAATGTCCACTAGCAATGTGTTTGTTGGATGAACCCTGCTTCGCACTCTAAAAGCACGAGGCTTTTGCCCTGCACCACTCCTTCCTCTAATTCTCTCTCTCTCAGACGTCTCAACTTAATGTTTTAGATTACATTCATAACGCGCAGTAATTTTCCTCTTAAGGTAAAGGCTTTCCTAGAAACCTTGTGGTTTCATCACACCTTTCATTTTCATATTCACCTGTTCGTTTTAATTACTATAATTATTCAAGTGGCCTTTCCAAAGATTTGTCTCAGTGAACTGGTAATATGAAGATTGTTCACAATGCATAATGGAAAAACAAATCCCAGTGAACTCTTTTGCATGCTTTTGTTTAATCTTTCCATGTGAGTGTATGTGGCTTGCAAAAGATTATCCTGCCTTCTATAGGCTCAAGATTCCAACTCATTATAAACTTTTCAAGAAAAGAAGCTTTATGCTGTAAATTCTCAGCGGCAGTCTGCATTTATTCTTGAATTGGAGTACTTCAAGAACAAAAGAAAGTACAGAACATGTAGAAGGAGCAGTAGCCTTGAAAGGAATAAGTCTGTATGGGTAAAAAGAAGGGTCACTGTGTCACACTTTTGCATATGATGCAGCACCTACTAAGCAAAACATAGATGCAGGTATGTGAAAACTAGAAAGATATTATTTTTAACCTCAGCCCTCTGTTATTGGTGGCTTTATTACATCAGAATGTTTTATTTTTTAGAAAAGCTAATAACCAGAGAAACAGATTTTTGACACGTTTTCTACATTTAGTCTTTTAGGTTAATTTAATTCATTTTTATGTGAGATCACGGAGGTTCCGGTCAGACCCCGCTGAACCCTGCTGAAATCCTCTTACACAACAGACTATGGGCCAGACTATGGGTCTAAGCCTTGAACCATTTTGGGATGCTTTGCTTTGTAAAATATTAACCTATGCATTGTGTGCTATGCTAGGAATGTTAATTGAACACATACACACTACAGTTCTAAAGTTACAGTAAAATATGCTAACAAAGGCTACATTACATTTATTCACATTTCTCCCCCTCTCTGTACTGACACTTCCCACTTTATAACAGTTTTTGTTATTCTATGCCACTTGTGGATTCCCAAGGAGTGTTTGAATTAAAAATAAGTATATGGACTAAAAGTAGGCTGCGTTAAATGGAAGTAGCAGCTAAATGAGTGTAAAATGTTCCTTGCAAAAAGCGCAACACTCATGCAACAAACTGTCTGCTTCTACAGGATATGGCAGCACCTGGTTGACATTGTAAAAGGAGGACAAGTTTCAGTCATTATTACGACACATTACATTGAGGAAGCCAGGCAAGCCAATACGGTAAGATACCTTCCTGTACTGACCACCTGACAAACCTGGACCAGAATTCACTCCCACTCTTGGGTAAAATATAAACATGCTCAGCTTAAATGTAAAGCTATAGACCAGATGTGCATGATTTAATAGTCATTCTTAGATTTCTGGTGTGCGTGTTTCTTGAACAGACAAACCACTTCACCCATTACTCATACAGATTTGTTTCTGTAATCCCTCATTATAGTTGTGACTCAATTGCCAAATGTACTTTGTACTGTTGCTTATTACGTAACTTTAAAACTAGCTTTTGGCAAAAAAGTACTGGTGAGCTTTTATGTTTGAACCAGCAGACATTTTCTTTAAAATAAATACAGGGGTTTTAGATTTTGACTATACCGTTTAATGGTATTAAGACCATGGACAAACATATTTAATCCAATAATTAGATATATTACTTTATATTGTGTCAAAAAATGCAGTGGTATGCATCCCACGAGAGACTCCGGCTGTAGAATTGGGAAAGATTGAACTCAGCTGACTCTATTGTTTAATTTTATTTCTCTTCAAAGTGTTGTTTTACCAGTTTGTCTTGAGGGCATGACATCCGTTGTGTTCAAAGTAGCGAATAAGTTTGTCTGACTGTGTAACATCAACCAGACAGTTTCTAAAAACCTGTTGATATATTACTCCTCAGTCACATGCACAAACGACACAGAGTGAAACCCAAAGACACAATCACAACATGCTTATTTACATTACACTCACCGACCCAGAAGAGTGACTTGAATTTCTAAAAATGAGAAGTATTCCTTAAACAAAAAGACTATGCACTCCTTTCTCTGTCTGCCAACATTCTGTACCCGTTGGTAATGATGAGATCCCTGTTTTTCCTTCTAGTCTTACTTTTGCTTCAGTTTTTGGCTTCTTCTGATTTTCAACTGAAAAATCGACCTTGGTCATCTCACATGTGTTGTCTTTGGAGATTCAAAAGAGTGTTACAAACTTTGCTCACATTTGCCAAATCAAAATGTACTCAAATATCTCTCATCAAATACCAAATCATGTGAAATTATATGTGAATGAATAAATAATAATAGTTCACCCAAAAACGACAATTTGCTGAAAATGTACTCAACCTCAGGCCATCCAAAGATGTAAATGAGGTTCTTTTTTGGGAGACGGCATTACATCCTTGCTTACCATCTTCGGTGTATGGGCACTGTCAAAATGACATTTTCTAAAAACATCATGATAATCCACAACATGACTTCAATCATCATGTTTTGACCAGAAGTGATGGTTTAAACTTAAACTGCCTTACTGATGGATTTGTTTCTGACAAACACAAAGCCTTTCACTTCACAACATGATGGACTGGTGGCATGTAGATTATTTGTGGATTATTGTGTTGTTTTTATGTCCGTTTGGACTCTTATTTTGACAGTACACATTGACTGGAGTAGATCTGAGCAAGTGATGTAATGCTACATTTCTCCAAATCAACAAACGCATCTATATCTTGAATTGTCTGAGGATAAGTACATTTTTATTTTTGGGCGAACTTTTCCTTTAAACCATTATACCGTTAGGTCTTCTAAACCGTAAAAAAAGCAACATATGAGCAACAACCGTGTTTTTCTGTCTCTTTAGGTGGGTTTGATGAGGAATGGTGGATTATTAGCGGAAGGTCCCCCGGATGCTGTTATGAAGCAACACAATGCAGCTGTAAGTGCACACAAACACACACATATCTAATATGCACTTTCTGTACATGCAAAATGGTTTGGTTAACTTTTCAAATGCATCTTTGTGCGCATTAGACATTAGAGAGTGCGTTCTTGCAACTTTGTGAGAACTCTGATCAGATGGGCTCCAAACAGAGTCCTCAGGGCCATCCGCTGGACAGCAGCCCATCTCCAGACAGCATGAGAGATGAGAGCAGAGAGCCTATACTGAGAAAGAGCACACCAGAGGACATAACCAAATATAAAGGTACAACAAAGAGGGAAAAAATTCACTTGCTATAATATACTGCATGTGAAATTCAAATAAAACTGGAATAGAAATTAGCTTTTGATGTCACTGATTTCATAAATGTACCTAAAAATATGTATTTACAATAAAAGCTTTTGATCACCGTTCAGACTGTGATGCTTGCAGTTGGCATGTTCTTGTGTCTCCGCAGCTGACTGGAAAGTGCGAGCCAGACACATTATACCAAAATGGCGTAACATTGCAGCACTGATGATCAAGACAATGGTTCGAATGAGGAGAACACCAGGGTAATGATTTCTTTGGACTGATTGTGCTTTTTACTGTGAAGTTTTTTTTGTTTGCTTTTTATATTATTACTTATTAAGCAAACTGAATAAATTGATAGTCATAATGACTGATTTAAACATAATAACCACTCTTTTTAAGTAAATCTACTTAAATATCCTACCGTTGTCCTTTACAAATAGTATCTTGTACTTTGCCGATTTCTAATAATCAGTGCATGTGACATCAAAGCAAGGTTTTGCGTATGTTTCTCTGGTTTGTACTCAGGTCACTTTGTTTCCAGTTCTTGTTGCCTGTCATTCAGATCTGTCTGATGTGCTTGTGTATTGGTGGAGACCCCAAAGGCATTGATGTGGCTGTGGTCAATAATGAAACCAGTCCCAGTGCCTATAGCAGATCACTACTGTCCTTCCTCGACAACACGAGTGTCTACCAGGTAAACTCAAAATTTACAGAATAAAGATCCTGTGTAAATACTACTAAAACTGTCTTTCGATAAAATTGTTTTTCTTTATTCTTTAAAAAAAGAATATATCAAAAAAGAGTACAGTAGAGATTAGAGTCAGAGCTCTTATTCTCCTACTTCCTCTTTTCTTGATTTCACTTCATCAGAATTAGAGGAACAAAAACAACTTTAGAAATAGTCAAGAGAAAAAAGATCGAAGTACAGTTTCCTGTTTCCTTTCTGCAGGTGAGCTTGTCTCATTCTGAAGCTTTTTCTGGTGTCTATAATGGGGAATATTGGGGCGTCATAGAGTTTGGGGAGAATTTCACCAGCTATCTAACCAAAAGGTGAGCTCCATTGTGTAAAATGTTTATGAAAATGACCCGAAGGAACATTTGTTTTGAGGTTGTGATCAAAAATTGTCAACGTTTCATAACCCTGTAACTTAATTGTTCCGTCAAATAAGCTGTCATTTAATCATGTATGTTTATAAAACCTTTTTTGGACCATGTAACTTGTTTGTCGAGTTCATTTACAAATTCTATTTTAACAAATGCGCTCTTTTGTTAACCTACACTGCAAGTAGATCTATTTTTGTCCAGTCTCTTTTGTTTATTAGAGGGTGACTGCAAATGAATATGGTGATGTTTTTTCTGCATCTTCATAAGGTGTTCTTTATGCAATTTTAGACCCAGCCCTCCTATTAAGGGTTCACTTATAAAAGCTAATCATGTACACTCAAAACTCAAACACCTTCCTCGTAGTCATAAACACTTGACCACATCACTGCACACACTTACCAGCCCTGTGTGTACACACACACACACAAACACAAGTACATACCAATTTGATGGACATAAAATAACTGCATGTGAACGTTTTCCCATCTGACATTAAACATTGGGCCTGGTTACGTCATCAGGTGTTTTCCCTTTACCCTAAAAAACACAAGCATTTATGTAAACAACATAACATGTCATGTGACAATGACTGCAGCACAGTGACTGATGGGGAGAGTGTTGGGAGAGGCTGTAGGAGTGAATCACAGTGGTTTAAAGATGGAGAAAATCTGGTCTGTCCTGCCTTTCTGTGTCAGTCTGACCATATTTGTCATTTTTTGTGCATATCTGTTCTAACCGGAGCTTTTGAAATGTCAAATGTATTTAGATCATGTTTTACAAATGGTTTGAACATGACCCATGTTAGATGGTACAACTGTTCCTTAAATGGTAGATGAGTAAAATTATGTTTAATTGTGTGTGTGTGTGTAGGATGCTGCAGCCCAGAGTCTCCAGAGATGTGGTTGAGGGAGGATCAGTACATGTTTGGCTGGATCTGACCAGTGAGTTTTATTCATTTTTAGTACGATCAATCTTACTTAGCTTTTGATTTCTCTTGACCTCATATTGCTACCACAAGAGGGTGCCCTTTTAGTCTTGAGGGCTTTAATGGCTTTGGCTGAATTGAATCTCTGTTGAAGTGATTTGCAGTGTAGTACCGTTCTGCTTGCATCTTTGGTCATAAATGTCTGAGACCATTTGTATGTTTTTATGTTATGTATATGTATATGTTTAAATAAACTATTCTGAGTTGAACTATATCAGTATAACATTTGTACTCATCAACATTTCAGACCGGCAAATTGCCCTGATGCTGCAGAAGAAACTCCATGAGGCCTTTGAGGTTAATTTCAAAGATGTACATTTAAGCTTTTAGCCCCTCCTTTAAACACAAGGAAGTCTTTTCATTGTTTTATTTTGATCTTTCTAAAGGCTTTTATCGAGACAAAGCTGGGGAGTTTATCATACATGGTGGCTGTCCCTATAAAAGTGAGTACAGAGCACTGATTCTGTTCTTAATCAGTGGCTAATTTCACAGCTTAAATTAGTCATAAAACTTTGTTTTCAATATTCTTTATGTCATTTTTTTCCCCTCTTCATCGTGTCTTGTTCTCTGTGTGCCTTTTATGACCATCTTCTCCTATCTGTCTTCTTTTTCTTTATATCACGCTTTATTTTTCCTTTCTTAAAATAACAGCCTTATATCTTTTTTCATGTGGTTTCATAGTTTGAAGAACCTATATATGGCAATAAGAACACAGATTTCACAACTTTTGTGACACCAGGAGCTGTTCTGAGGTAAACACACATGCAGTTCATTCACATGTCTGCCATTAATTATAACAATCACATCATTAACACACACACACACACACATATTTCCAGCCATTCAAAAGTATTACTACACTCTCTGATAATGCTACAGCATCATGGCGGTCCTCTTTCAAATATCATTTCTCTTCTTTTACTTTCTCTTTTCAGCATCACGTTTTACCTTGCAGTGGGGCTGACTGCTCTGTCCTTTGTGTTAGAGAGAAAGGAGGGGCTGCTGGACAGGTGCTGGGTGGCAGGTGAGACAGCTTACATCAGCCAGATGGCCATCATTTGACTAAATTCACTAAAGAATCGTGGCAGTATTTCAGCATAAAATCCTGTCCTGTTTTCTTACCACCCACAAACCAGGTGAACAAAATCTGTCTCATTCAAACCCCAAAACATAGAACTGTCCTGCAGGATGAGAAATGATGCCTATCTACACAAAAAATATTTTGCTCTAAACATTTAGATTAGAATAAGTGGGAATATATATATATTTTTTAATTCAACCCGTTTTCATCAAGGCTTCATGAACAAACAGTTTTATAGATTTACCAATAGGGGGAGCTGATTACCCACAGCAGATAAAAACACAAGCAGCATATATTCAAACACACCTGGTAAGCATTGCATAGATGTGTGTGAATACCTGTTTCTTTGTGTGCATTTCTCTAAAGGTGTAAGTTCTTTGGAGACCATGCTGGCACACCTCTTCTCACAGCTGTTTGTTATCAGTGTTCAGATCATCCTTCTGCTGATCTTCATCCTCCTGGTCTTCAAAGTGAGTGTGTGTGTGTTTGTCAGCTGTGTGTTTCTCTCTTAATAATACTTCACATATGTCTCCATCCACACTAGTGTTTTCAAGCATTTTCCAACAGTTTCTCATACGCACTGAAACATCATAAAACTTTTATTAGATGTTATATGATAAGTTTTGTGCAGTTCTTCTGGCAGGGCCGTTTTATTTAGGAAAATATTGCACCATTTACCAACTGGTAAATACCAACTCACGATGGTATATCTGATCTAAAATGCAACTGCCCTCATGTTTTGCATTTCAAAAAAACAGCAATCACAAGAAATTTTGGTCACATTTGCAGGACTGTAATGAATGTACAAAGTAATTGTGGCAATAAGAACAAACACAACTATCCTGTAAAAGATAGTTCATCCACAAATGAACATTCTGTGATTAATTACGCATCAATTACTCATGAATTACTGTAAAACCTGTAAGACCTTTATTCATCTCCAGAACCCAAATTAGGATATTTTCAATGAAATCCAAGAGCTTTCTGACTCTGCCTTGACAGCAGTGCAACTGACACCCCAAAAACTGATACACATGATAGACACAGGAGCTGGCCTTGTTTACAAGCACAGGAATGTACACAAATGTGTTGTTGTTTTTTTCTGTCATACGGATTATTTTAACAATGTCCTTACTACTGTTCTGGGCCTTCAGCATGGTCAGAGAGCTCTCGGATTTCATGAAAAATATCTTCACTTGTATTCTGAAGATGTCTTACGAAGGTCTTGCTTCTCATGAGTCTTAGGGGTTTGGAACAGCATGAAGTTGAGTAAGTAATCACAATTAACATTTCTGGGTGAACTGTCCCTTTAAGCATGTAAAGACTAAGCGGTGCAGTTGTAAGTGGGGAATTAGGGTCTGTGAGTTGTCCTGTGCTCTGTGAATTTAAAAACAGCTCTTGGACTGAGCCATGTAAGTTAATTTATTCATAAATACTTCCTTGCTTTGTGTCTAGTGATTTGTGCTTGACCACCATGGCAGCAAAGGGATTGCTTTGGTAACAGACCCAGCTGTAGATTAGCGATTCTATTTCTGATGTGTAACCAGCAGTAAAGATACTACACTTGCATGTTTTATGTAATCAGCCAATAAGAGCTGTCAGCTTCACACAAAATACTCTTCACGCTCGCTTATGATGTCTGTGTCATGCCGGTATGTCCAGACAGTATAGGTTTGAATGACTGTTTAAAAACAACTTATTGTTAAATATTACACTAGTGTATTGTTTTTGCAATATAATGTTAAAATGGTATATTTGACACTTTATATCAGAGGTGTGATCTGAGAAACGGCACAGAGACTAAAATAGTACTTCACAGGAAGTAGAGAAGGAAATTTACCAGTAGACTTTCTGTACTTCTTGAGTGCTTTATTTCTCAGATGTATTTTATTCAGTTACACAGTAGTAAATTGGCTCTGCATTTAAGAATGCGTTTAGAGTATAATGAAAAAATGTAATACAAGCATATGCATACATAATACACATAAAAGAATTAAGCAGGATCACCTTTAATTTATATTTTACATTTTATAACTGACAAATCCAAATGGGACTGTGTCCTATCATGGTGTGACAGCAAAAATGTAAATAAATAAATAAACATGAGAAAACTGTATCTTCATTCTTAGAGTTACAAATAGCACTAGAGAGGTTTATCTTCAATAGTGGGAGTTTTTTTTTCCTCTGTCACATCATAGGAAACATTGATATGCCAACTACCCATTTACATACATTATTTCATATCTGAATGTGTCATCATACTGTGTGATTCATTTAGATGCTTTGAACTGGAATACAGCTCTTTTACACTTTTCTATATCAACGTTTTTCATGTCTTTGTCTCTATTCCAGATTCCTAATGAAGGATCTCTGGCTTTGGTGATCTCACTGATTGTGCTGCAGGGAGTGACGGGAATCTCCTTTGGATTGGTCATTTCCTCTGCTATCGATGACGAGCAGTCGGCCAATCAGGCGGCTCTTGGAATCTTCTACCCCAACCTCATCATTAGTGGTACACTGTTTGATCTCACACATGTTAAAAAATAAATTAGACCGGATAAGGTTACGGCGTGGCTTATTTTACTTGCTGTTATTTCTATTTAGGTTACTCTTAAACCTCCCGCTTTTGTATTGATGCAGTCCTTTATGTTAAGATTGCCTGTCATTTCTCCCTCCACCCCAAAATGGTGCCGTCCAGAAAATAAGATGATAAGAGCTATATTAGGCCCATACTCTCTGGGTGTGTCCAGCAGATTGATGGATGTGATTCCACACTGGGTAAAATCATGGATTGATAGTGGAGTGGAACGATGATTGATGGGTGAGATAAAAATAGCAAGGAAATGCAGATGATTATTGTAAAGAAATGGAAGGAAATTCTCCTTAGTGAGGCCTTGATCCCACTTACCGTTCATAATTCACGTTAAAATGCACCATTTAATTTGTCATTTAAGATCTACTCAAGTAACAAACTTGTTACTAAAAGTAAGAACTAAGTACTAAAAATATACATAAGTAGATGATGTTACAGATTAAGGTTTTCGATTAATGAAATTAGTCATCTATCTCCTATAGGTGTTATCTGGCCGGTTGAATGTATCCCGTATCCTCTGCGTTATTTGAGTCTAGCCCTGCCCCAGACGTACGCATCTGAAGCCCTGCGCTGCATCATGTACAGAGGTAGAGTATGTGCACTCAAGCATGCACACACATTCAGTACAGCAATAACACTTTACAATAAGATTCATTAGTTAACAACATTAGTGAACATGAACTAAGAATAAACAACACTTCTCCAACATTTATTAATCTTAGTTAATACAGTATTAAAATCACAACTTATTTGTTAACATTAGTTAATGTGCTGTGAGCTAACATGAACTAATGATGAACGATTGTATTTTTACGAACTATAGATGAATAAGTACTGTAATAAATGTATTGTTCACTGTTTGTTCATATTAGTTAATAGATCAACTAATGACATATTGGTGTTACCGGTAACACTTTACAATAAGGTGTCATTTGTTCACAAAAGGTTAACAATGCATTTATTACACTATTTATTAGTCTTTGTTAATATCAGTGAATGAATATCATGTTAGATCACAGTGCATTAACTATTGTCAACAAAGTTCATTAGTTAACTAATGAACCTTATTGTAAAGTGTTACAGTGTTACTAATATAGCACTGGTAACAATAAACTTCTGATATAAATCAGTTATGTAAAGTGTATTATAATAATAATAATAAATATTTATGTGAAATGATAAATTATTCAAATGTCATATATTTTTTATTCATAACTAAACATTTATTAAAATAAATAATAATAAAAGAATAAATATGTTTTAAGCGAATACTTTTTTATTTAATAAGACAGCAATAAATGTATCATTTTAATTTATTTATTTATTTATAATAAGAAATATATTATAAATACATTGATATTTTTTCTGTAATTTCATTTATTTATATATTTGTATTTAATGAAAATGTATATACATTTAATATCTAATGTAAAATAGAAAAATCTATTTTATATTAATAACAGCTTGGTATAAAATTATTTGTAATTTTGACATTCCTTTAGTATACTGTATAAATCACACAAATGCGTACATATAAACACAACTAACAGTGTATATCGTCATAGTGGTTATTGAGTTGCATAGTAAGGGTGGAGTCTTCTAACAGAAACGTAGTGTCTGAAGCATGTCTTCTATCGTCACATCACATTTTTCATATGGACTGCTCTAACCACACACCTCACATATGTAACATCTCTTGTGTGATGCGTTCAGCCGACGCAAACACAACAATTCTCTCTGAAATCCAACTTAACTAACATTTTCCCTCTGATACAAACATCTTGAGTTACAGCAGACTTCACGACACCTGATACTCTTCTCTCTCAATTATTCACGGAGCAGGAGGAGCGTCTGCCTCCACTCCTAAATTAAACACAGCTTCCCTGTTGTTTACCTGCCAGCATTGCTCACGAAGGGGAACCGGTTAGTTAGACAGCGTGAGGCTCAGAGGACTTCACGCAGTCAGTTCAAAGTTCAAGTTCAAACATATTACTGATACTGTACAGGCTAGATCAGAGCTGAGATTGATCATGTGACTGGAAATGTACAGTACACAAACCTGGTTTTCCCCTTTATTAATCTACCCGAGCACCTTGGTTTAGAATTATGACATCACAGTGACATCGTTCTGGGGCGGTGTTATTGTTAACTAAACCTATGGGTTAAATAATAGCTGAAATAAAATTTTAAACTTAAACTTACAAAATGTAAAATGAACTTTCCTTGACAGCTAAGTAAATAAAGTGGTAAATAAAGTTCTAATGGAAGTATTAAAATTGCTAAACATTAATAAATACTATAATAGCTTATGAATAATATTACGCAAACACTGCTCTGGGAGGAGTCTGTACATGCTGTACAGATTAATTACTGTCTTCCTCAATTTTACCTGTGACTGTTTAAAAATAGTCTTGTAGAACCAGATTTACATGCAGTTAGGTTAACTCAACAGCTTGTTTTGTTTTCTGTCTTCATGTTCTGGTACTGATCCTCTTATGATACTCTTATTTCACATTCAGGTTGGGGTCTGTCCCGTATGATGGTCTGGAGAGGTTTTGCAGTCACTCTAGGCTGGAACACATTCTTCCTAATGCTGGCAACGGTCATTCTCAAGTTGAGAACGTGAGAGGCTCTGTGCTTCAGATGGGGTATAGTGGTGTCAGACGAGGCCAAAAGATGATTGACATATGGATTTGACAATCTGAGCCTCTCTCTTTTTTAACATGCCATTCACTCAAAACGGGAAACGCAAGGACCATCAGAGTGAAACTCAGGGCATACCAGCTAAGAGACCTCTTCAACAAACAGTTTACTGAGAATGTGACGCATAACACTCATCGTGAGTTTCAAACTTCAGTTATTTAAAAAATCCACCAAGTGTTGAAGCCAACTTTTGGAAATTTCCATAGACTATTTTTCCTCGGTTCATGTAATGTATGATGAATCCAAATTCACTGACTAGGTTTTTTAGTGCATGTTCCATATGCCTTGTCTGTGCCGGTAAACCTTAGACTGGGTACAACCAGACACTCACATTTTGTTTTGGGAACCCTTGTACTCCCTTATCCTGAACAGAAAAAACACTGCTTAGCAAGGATTCTTCACTGGGTGCAGTTCATCCTTGCATAGAAGTGTTTTGTTTTCCAAACTGCTGCTTGTTGAGCAGTCTGGGTGTTAATAATCCTTCAAGTGCCATAAAGAAAGTGAAGGAAGAACTGCAATGTTTACATTTGAGCACATAGCAGGACAAAGTTAAACCTGCAAGTTGAACTGAAAAAAGTTTAGTCCTGTTTTTAATATATATTGTATTTGAAAGCCAGCAGCACAAACTGCATTACAATGCAAGCCATATGCTGAGTTAGATGGACTTGTGAAAGTAGTTTGATTAATATTTTAGCGTGCAATATTTGATGAGCAAAATGCATAAAGAATATTTTAAATTAGTTGGGGTATGAATCTTATGTGTGTTTAATTGTCCTTCTTTAATGTCAACAAATTTGTCATGCTTTCATATTTTCTTGTCATTGAACCTTGAAGTTCAACATTAGGATAATTGATTTCTACCTTTAGCTTCGCTGACCAGCTCCAGGTTCTGGTTTGGTTTGAATTCTGAAGTTTCTGAAGAAATTCTGAATCTGATATCTATGTTATCCCGTTTCCACCACTGAAAACAAAATATATAATATATAAAGTCACAATTCAGACTTTTTCGTAGAATTGTGAGATTGCGAGTTTTTTGAGAAAAAACTATAAAAAAAATAGATGTTCTCAGAATTTGCGACTTTATATCTTATAAATAATTCTTTATAACTCACACTTGTGAGTTTATATCATGCAATTCAGCGTAAAAAAAAGTCAGATTAAGTCAGATAAGAATCACGGTAACCTTTTTTACAATTTTTGTTCAGTGGCGGAAACAGGCTTCCATGGATATCTGTACTTTGAACAGTTCTCAAACTGAACACTGCTGTTTAATGGAGATAAAAAACTTAAACTGAAAAAAATGCTGCCGTTTCAAAGTTCTGCAAATATTTAAGAATTATGAAACCTTTGTATTGTAGTAATAATGATGCCTACACTGGAATTTCATGGTATGTTTTGACAGAACATGACATTTGATTTTAGTACTAGAGCTTTGTTGGTTCTAGATTTTGTGTGTCTGGCTCCGGTTGAGGCTTAGAGACAAATGTTTGGCAAAGGTTTGTTAAGTACTTTGCCATATTGAAAGGTCATTGTGTCACCTTTATACACACACGGGACCATTCTTTGCTACCTCTTGAGTTGTTGCGTATTAAGCCCTCACATATGTGTACATTGACATTCTCTTGGTGTAAAATGATCTTATTAATGACATCTTTTTCAACAATAAACCTTTTTAATAAGATCCTTATATTACTATATCGACTGTTTTTGTATTCAACAATGTTTATCAAAACCACCACTTGTATATTTCTTCACCATCCTCATTCATTACCAGCCCACTATCACGTTTCAATATCTACATTTCAAATCTCTACTGTCTTCAAAAGCTTCTCTAGATCACATAGAAATTTAAAGGTATAGTGCACCCAAAAATGAAAATTCGGTCATTAATTGCTGTGCCATTGGTGCCATTCCAAACTTTGTGCATCTTCACAAATTGATGTTTTTGATGAAATTTGAGTGCTTTCTGACTTTTCTCACTATGTTTCTAAGCTTTGAACATGGTGGTTGCTTTGTTGTCTATGCAGGGTCTGAAAGCGCTCCGATTTCATCATTTTAATTTTTTCACTTTTACAGGTTATTCCCGGAATATTACAGATGTTTTCCTTATATTTCCATTGTAAATGAATGAATGTAACCACATTACCTGTTTTGATGAACTAGACAAAATGCTTCATCAATGCATCATTCCATGAATACTAGTCGGAGACAATATCATTTAAAAATAACTCTTCCTGTAACAAGGTCAACTACATCCAGCATGCTAGCACACCAATAAACAAAGAAGCTTATTGCATCTGAAAGACTTCTGTTATTAATCTCTTCTGATATCTACTGATGTGAATATCGCTGACTTTAAAAGAAAGGTCAGACAGTCTGATATGTGAGTTTAATATCCATTCTACTAATGTAATGTTAGTGTGGTCATCTGAAATGTTAAACATCACACAGTCACTGTCAACTTTCATATCTTATGCAACAGGCTCTGGTGTTACCTAATTTAATAGTGAGGATTGTTAATTTAATGTAAATTAAGTAAATAGTGTTGCTAATTTCTTTTAAATTTCTCATTCCACTTTCAGGAACCGAAGACACTTCTGAGAATAAGCTAAAACTTTACTCTGTATTCTTCAGTTCTAGGAATGACTGGAAAGGTGCCCATCCCCCCATATCAGGCATCATTTATTACAGGAAATCAAACACCACACCCAGGCTACAAGATCAGGATTCATAGTTGCTCAAAAAATACAGGCAATCCATTACGGGAAGTCAGTAGATAAAATATTTATTATTCTGCATTTTATTTCTAAGAAAAGTGTTCTACATTTAAATTTAAGAGCTTAAAAGTTTAATGTTACTTTTTTTTTTTTTAATATTCTGGTTTAATAAACACAATTTTCCTTCACACTTTATAATTTTAAGGAGAATTGATGCAGTTTTTCATACAAGTAGTTATAGGTGGAGTAGTTATATCAGTACAAAACAGTGTCTTAGTGACTAGATGACATCACCAGCAAATCACCCAGTGAAATCAAAGTCTATAAATAGATTTTTTGCCAGTGTCTCACTGCTGTGTTAGGGCAGGTTTGGATTTAGAAAAGAAAACTCAAGAAAGAAATAACGTCTGAGAGAGAATCTACTGCAGCTCGTCATTATTCTGGTAAATATATCTTTATTTGCACTTTATGTTGATATAAAGTACTTTTCAATAAACATTAGAAAGTATCTTGACTCCTGTGCACATGATTCTTCAGGTTTGTTTCTCCATGTTCTAAACATTCTGCAAATATATTTTCATAATAGTTACAGTCACCATAACAACTGGGACAACAATCAAAACACCAGCCCCCAAACTGGTGGAAGTTGGTAGGCTGAATGTAATATTTGGTTAAGCCCCAGTGTTGTGATTTTATCACATGCTGCTGTCACCTTGTCATGTTTCTCCTCAGCTCACCTCACAACACAGCTCTTATGTTTTAAATCTTATCAGGGGAACACTTAAAATAGGCTGTCAAATCACCTTTCAGATAAAACAGAGGCTTTTAGAGTCATTTAAAATATATAGTGGTGACTTTCTTATAAGGAAGCAGGGTCTTTCTTTTCTACATTTATGTACTTTGAATAGGCATGTAAAACAGCACAAAGTATTTCGTCAAATAAATTGAGTACAGTGCTGTAGACAAAATGTTTGTGTGACAGCTAGTGGTTGAAATAGGTACTGAGGCAAAACAAAGGCATTCCACCCCAGAACACACATATCAGAGTAAAATTACGGGCTATAGCATTATTTTTTAGAGAAACTGCTATGTAAACATAAACATGATTACCTGACAGCAATACGCTGTGTTTTCTGACAACTATGATGACCAGCTGACTTTCAAAGAGCACATTGCAAAGACTGCTCAATCTTGCAGGTTTGCATTCATTCGCGGTTCTAGACGCGGGCCAGGGCCCCTGTGGAATTGCTCTTGGCCCCGGTTATGGCCCCTGCACCGAATAGCCAATGATTTCAATTATTAATTTCTAACCGCGACATGCGCTCGTTTGAAAAACTGAACTAACGCGAGTAGCCTACGCGACGTTTTTTTCTAGACGGACTCATTAACGCGCTGCACTTGCTGTTGACAGCAACCTGATGAGACCAGCAGTGGCGCGCGCGCGAATTGTGAACTTTGCTTCATTAGCTGGTGCCCTGAACGGACTAACCTGTAAAGCAGAGAAGGTAAGGAAAACGATTCATTTCGTAATGTCATTGTTTGTGCAGATTCGTGTTTTACT
>JAUMHP010000072.1:8502769-8513404 GCA_032361065.1 Enteromius trimaculatus | reverse complement strand
TCCTTGGACACACACAATCATTTACATTAGGTCTGTCTACTACTGTACTGTCCAATACTGTAACTGGACCCAAGGAAATTAATTCATGCTGTAATGTGGGCAGCTTTTAATCACAGCTGGCTAATTCCCAGAGCCTGAGGCAACACTAATGCCCACACACAAGACTCGAAGCAGAGGCTCTGAGCATTGCCCGTCTGTCTGTTTTAATGCTTGAGGTGTGCATAGATACATGAGGCTTTACCTTTTGTGCATAGATTCAGTTTATACTGTAGGTCTATAATTAAATTAATAATATCAGTGTAATATGAGTGAGTTTAAGAATCTTATTATCTTACCGAGTCCTCGGGGGGCCTGTTGATTTTCGACCAATCTACCGAAGGCCCTTTTACCTGCAGAAATCGGTGGAATAACTTCCTAAAGCCTTCAAAGTCCTTCTTAGACACCTGTGGAAGAGACCAGGCAAAAAGGAATTATTGAGGAAGGGAATCATTTTCAGTTATTTAAATTCAAGTATTTTGGCAGAATATGGATCACTAGGCCTTATCAGAGATATTTCCGAAACAGCGGTCAATCTGTATGATTTGTTTATTAATGAACACTTTAACTTTTACATTTGTATTTACATTTTTTCCCCTTCGATTTTTTATAATGACAACTTTTAAGGGCATTGGCTGTTACCTTCCTCCGCTGAATCACAGATTTGTTATTATTCTAGTCTGCTTTAAAAAACAACAACAACAAAAAAAAACCTACCTGCCAGCATAAGTTTTCTAATTTTGTTTTGTATAATCTGGCAATTTAAACTCCTAAAGGCTTCTGAAATAATTAACACCCTGCTGTGAGAGATCACTGGGTCCTCAGGCCTCTCACTGAGCACATCATTAAAAATAAAACCTGTTTGATGAAAATCCATAAAACTCCTTGTGCCTGCTGAGAATTTAAAGTTCACTAACTTTGTACTCTATTCAAAGTGTAACTTTGATAAATAAACCTGGAAAAAACTTGAGAACAGCTAACAGTTCAGTATTAAGTAGCACTTAACATTTGACTTTTGTTTTTTTACCTCTCAGTTAAAACATGAACTTAACTGACAGGGTTTATATTCAGTTCATCAAGCTTTATGACCAGGAAGTTCAATTGATTTGATTCAGATATTAATGTGATATTTCAAAATCAGCCACCTATGGATAAGGAAAGGTACAGTTACTGCTGATTTGACAGACTAGTAATGTAACTTTAAATTTAATTACTTAAAAAACATTAGTGACTGAAATAATGGTGCTTTTGACATCCAGACTAGGCAGCTACAGTGAGAGTTTACATGGATACAAGTAAAGTGGCACAACTATGTAAACTGTAATGTGATAACATCTCCACATCTCTTTATCTTACTTTATCTGAGCTAGCAGGGTGTGGGTTTATTACGTCATTTGGCAGAACATGTTTGGGTGGGATCATAGGAGTTTGTGTGAAATGGAGAGGGTGGGACATAAGTGGTCAGTGTGTGTCACTGCGATGACGGCTAAGCCTGATTATTACCATATGTTGCTGAGGAAACACTGGGGTTGATCACCAGACACCAAACAGTTTTGCTGTCTGACTTACTCAAACTGCCTCAAAACCAAGACGTTACGGGAAAAAAGGGAAATGAAAGAAGGGGAAAAGATAAACAGATGGAAGTGGGTTGAGGCTGAAGAGAGAAGATGCATCACGATGAAGCTAGTCTCATGGTGAGAGTAATTAAACATCAGCTCAGCAGTGCAATGAAATCTCTCCTGTCACGCTGACATGTCATTCATCAGCCGCTGCACTCAGATGGCACCTAAAGAGGGTCCCTCTCATTTTTCATCTTTCCTCTTTTTCATTCTAATGTGCACTGAAACTGTGAGACTATAAAGAATAAATTATGATTTCAATTCCTAATTAAAATTGTTCATCTCATTAAGAAGTTTTACACATAAAGTAATGAATATACTTTTGAGAAATGTGTTTAAAATGATGCACGCTCACTCCAAATAATCCCAGTCATGACAGCAGTCTAACAAGAGCAGTTTTGTGTTACATAGAGCCGGATCTGACATGTTGAGATCAAGTAAGATCAAGATCAAGTCACACTACAGTCTGGCTTAACGGCTGCTGCAAATTCATTTACATTTTAATTTACACATTTCACAATATTACTCTTTTACTGTATTTTCAAAAACATCTTAAAGACCCCAAACTTAGTGTACATAAATCATCCATGAAATAAAAAGGTCAGATGGATTTTTACAAATGCATTTAATTCATTAAAAATGCTGGTATCTCACCTCAGCTTCTGCACCTTTGGCTGTGCCTAAGAGTTTTTCCAGCTCTGCGTACATCGAGCTCTCCAGCTGCTGTCGCATCACTTCCTGAAACTGAGCCATCCCGCTGCTGTTGCTCAGTAACTCCTTGCTCAGACCTACAATTAAAATCAAACATCTTAATGTTGAAGTTCTTACACTAGCTGTACAATGAAAAAACTCTACTGAGCTTCCTAAAACTCAGTTTAATGATTTTCCTGCAAACAGTCTGCAGCAGGTCAATGAATAACCAATAAATCACTTCAGGTCAGAATTTCTGTTTCTCATAAGCATTAAAATCTTTTGTTCTAATGTCTTGTGTCAAAATCCTTAAAGCTTCTTAAACAACTGTTTTGTAAACAAATATAAATTGACTAAGTAACTAAAATATATATGTCCCTACATAAATGCCATACTGTCATTTGACAGTTTTTAATTGTGTCAATGAAGAATATAGTTGGTGTGTTCAAATACAGTTCCTTAAAAAATTTAATTGGAGTGATAAGAAAACAGACAAGCAGTATTAATAATTGGGCCACTATGCCACAATCAAAACACTCATATCCAAGAAGCCACGAAAGCACATGTTATCAAGAACGTTTGCTTCGAGTAACACATATCCTCCACTAGGCTCAGGGTTAATTTGCTGTAAATCTGCCCATTTACACTGGCTGAAAATGTAAGGTGTGACTCTGTTCTACCACAAACACCCTCCTATTCTTGAGTAGGAGGTTAGACTACATTCTTTTTTATTTAATTTTAGAAGATGCTGAGCTTGGGGTATGGATTTAACGAAAAAGTCTAACTGTATTCCTATTTATAATTATAATTATTTAAGGGTGGTATATAGGAAGAAAGGAAAGTGGGGGAGCCATAGGTGTATCAAGATTCATACTCATATATCCTTAAGAAAACAGCTCTTCGATGTCACGATTCACGAGCGAACGTGTTATCTTGTGTGCCACAGCATTGATTACCTGACTGAATCCTGCTCAACCACATTTCTTTGGTAGCCAACCATTTGTTTCATTCTCCTGCCAGTGTGCCAAGAAATTGTTTATGTGCTAACATAAAATCCAGTAAATGACGGTTTCAGCTGGCACTTCAAAATAAACATTATCTCTGTTTTTCTCAGGATTATCTAATACACCAGTGTAACCTTCAATTCTACCTACAAATAAAACTAAACAGTGGCTTGAAATGATTTATAGTTTATTTGGCTGGTGGCCATTTATTTAATGATTGAACAGACACTGTTATTCACAGGGATTCACAATATGATATGTTCCCTCTGGAGGAACCAGAGTTAAAGAAGATGGTCATAATGTACAGCCAACGGAGTACGGGTTATTTTGTTTTAAGGACTGGCTGACCGTACATTGTTCCACTTACACAGCTATTTACCAACTGAATAAATAAAAGGACATGAAATATTGATGTGTGCTTCAATATATGTAACTTATTGAGAAGAGAGAAAATGGAGTGATGTAATACTTCACAAGTACACTTATTTTGTAAAGGAAAATTGTAAAACTAAATGCGTTTATGCCAAAGTCCATTTTTGCATATCTATACCATTAGCTTTTGTTTTATTTGTTATACTATTTATATGCACATTCATGAGATTGTGTGGCAAAATATATAGAATATATGCATTTGTTTTACTATTTTGCATTTGTACATTTCATGGAGTGCTGAAGTCTCAGAATGGTGCCTTTAGCAGCACTGAGTCCATATGAGTACTGAGTACATACACATTATCAGATTATTTCTATATGTGTGCAGAGGTGTTCTTCATTCACAGAAACATAACCTCTGAAGAGCGGCAATAATCAAACTCTGCACAGATCAAAGAGCAGCTACACACTGCACAGAATAACAGCTCTAAATACAGCAGGTTCCAAAAGTCTGAAACCACTGGTGATTTTGCTCCATGCTTCCATACTGTCATGAATTAATAATGGACATTTATTTGTATGTTCCTCTTTTGCTTTAATGATTATAGAGATCAAGCTAAAACTGTCAAATGTGATGGTTGTGATTTGAAAATGATCCATAGGAAGCAAATCAGCTTCACAGACTGGCTTATTTAAAAGTGACTGATAAAAAAGGCTGATAAAACAAATCTTGTTAATGATTTACACTATCACTCATAGGTTTGAGGTCAGTAAGAAGATTTTCTTTTTTAAATGTAAACTTCAGCAGGAATGCATTATATTTATACAAAGTGACAGCGAGGTCATTTAAAATGCCTTCTATTTCTATTTTTAATTAGTTAAATATTCCGGTTTCCAATTTAAATTTTTAAAATACAATTAATTAGCCTAATGTTTCACATTAGTATGTTTTTAAATATAAATAAACATATAAATGCTGCTTTTGTGAGCATAAAAACACTTTTTGAAAAGCATATTTATAAAAACCTTACACATTAACCTTACCTAACCTTACTTAAAACTCTTAACAGTGTATGCCACAGTGTCTTGTAATATTTATTACTTTTATTAATTTCCAGGTTAAAATTAGATTTAAAATATTGGAATTTTAATGTGACCTCATACTTTTGGACCCGTATGACCTGTACACCGAAACACTGCATTCAGTAACAGAACTACAGTCAGTATCCCCTGTAATCGTGTTTAATGTCAAATCTCTTTCAATAACAGACACCGTCAAGCCAAATGAATAGCTGTCAGAGAACCAGACCTCTGACAGACAAACCAAAGCGAGGAATGGACAGACAGTCTGGGGTTTACAAAATGCTTTCTAAAAACCCTTCCATTTCTGTAACTTTCCCAGTGTATCAGTCAACACTGAATGAGGGGTCCATTCAGCTCCCACTCTCATCAGAATTCAACTGACAGCTTGTACATGGTGCAGTAAGAACCAGTTGATCACTTGAACCCAGTAGGCATAACCTAATTAATAAAGTTATACACAGAGAACCAATACAACCTTAAAGGAACTTAATTAGTAAAAGTACAAAACCAGCAATACCAGGACTTACCTTCAACGTAAAGCGACATGATCTCTGCTCTAAACTATGAAATGCTGTTCGATTAAATATCACAACAATAATCCTGTTTTTTCGCCTAATCCCGGTCAAGTCATGGAAAAAAAGCAGCAACACATATACAGTCCTGTATGGATTTGAGACTTATAGTAGTAAAATGAATAATAAGGCAGAAGGTCAGCTGATCGATTCTGTCATTCTGTTGAAGATCGCGCTTTCCTCTGGCTTTCATGCGCTTTTAAATGAATCATCTCTCCCTCTCTTTCTCTCCTCCCACTGACTATCGAGGAACGCGGGGTGAATAAACGACTGCCTCGTCGACCTTTACTCGCGTGTGCGTTTATTGCTCAAAGGACACGGTGCGTTATAATAAACGATGAAGTGATTGCTTGCATCTCTCGGTGTGTATATGTGGGACTACATTTGTGCTCAGCCCCTTTCCGTCATGATTCAACGTGTCACATTACAATCCAGACGCACTTCCTCGATCACGTCCACCCGGTTCTAGTTGCGTCTTATGATCATTTGTTAAAAAAAAACAACAAGTCAGTTTTGTTTACTTTACCCAGGGGAAAAGTTAAACGTTTTTGATGTTTCATATTAATGAAATGTTGGTGGCATTAGGCATTACAGTGGTATTAGAATGGACTGTACGCCTTATTGCTGCAGTATTTTCGTCCTTGCAGGCACAGAGTCTCTCTGTGTAAAGTAGACCCTTGACGATATGCTGTGGCTTCAAAAAAAAAACGTCGCTTTTTAGCATGGTTTAGGGGTTGGGAACACGTTAGAGAAAGTGGTTACTTGGCGTTATAGTATTAAAAATGCAAAGCGAATGTGAAAGTAGAATTGAAATGTCTTACTCTGAAGGCTGGAAGATGCTGTCGGGGAGCTGCTGAAGGTTGTTCCGGAACAGCGACGTGTTTGCCTCTCTGACCAACCAACTTTCTCCTCTCAGAAACAGCGGCGCGGGGTCACCGAAACACTGCGGAAGTGCTTCGCGAAAACATTGTTTAGAAACAAGCTGATCATCACACAGTAAATCAAAAGAACCTGCTTAGAAACCACAATTATATAGACCTACGACATGTGTCACCTTTTCCACCTTTTTTTTTAATTGATATCACTCTGCCTTGATGAATTGTGATTCTGAACGAACGTATCACACTCCAATGTTATCATATTACAAGAGACGGCGGTAACATGTTTTATTTATTTAGTGCAAAACAAATGCTAGGTGTTACAAACATTGTAGTAGATTAATTCCGAAGCGAAAACGTGAACTCGCGGTAACCAATGTGAGCGCTGTATTTCAGAGCGGCACATCTCATTGGCTGAATGCAGGCGGACTGCGGTGTTGCCATGTCCTCTTATCGTAAGCCACTTGTGGCTTGCTTTTTTTTTATAAGATCACTCAATAGAAGCTTTGCTGGTTTGCGATTTGTTAGCGTATTTGTATAATGCACTCACTTTAAAATGGGACCTCTTATTCAGTTAGTTGTTGTACAATTACATGCCCCAATAAAACATTGTTTACCAAAACACTGACCAACACGCCTACATATTATCTAAGACTCAGACATTATTCTCCCCTTTGCAAATAGGTGTCGGTTTTTATTTATTTTTTTACTTAGAGGGACAGTTGTCTTGCAAAACGTCGATTATTTTGTAGAAATATCTAGTTTAAAATATCGCACATTTTGGGATCGTTTTTCTGTCAAGATTTGGCAACACAAGGAGCAAGGCCACGTCTGCAGCCTCACACCAATGACCTTGCAGAACAGAACGATGAGCACATTTATACAGGGCATTCAGTGTGTTACAGGATGTGTACAATATTTTGTATTAACATGTTATTGTAAAATATATTTAGTATTTCTAATATTTTCAAGTAAAGTTCATAAACGAAAAAAATACTCTAACCTCTAAACACTACATATGTCAATAAATGGACTATACTAGACTATTTTTGCCATTATCACAGTAAACCTCAGTGTGCAAAGGAATGTTTTAGTACTGTTAATGTACAAAATAACATCACAATAATAAGTGCATTTTAATGTCTGGGTTTTATTGCTGGATTCTACATATAAACATTTGTTACAGTAACCACACGGACAAAGTGTGTATTTAATTTAAATAAGAAACATTCCTTGATAATTTCTGACTCCTGTCAGATATGTAACAGCTGACATTTCAGTCTGGACAATGACACAGAAAGACCTAATCCATGCACTCTGAGTCCTTTCTAGGCTTTGGTCCTCCTTTATGCAGTTCTGGATTGGAAAGGGCAGTCTAGAAACAGTCTAAGACTACAGTCTTTAGACTACATTTTCTGTTTAAATGGCAGCTGTGCTCTTGGTGGAAGACCAAAAACAAGAAAGGAAGCAACCAAAGTCCCTGTTAAACAGCTGGACTAGGCTCTAACTCTGATATATGAGACAAAATCCAGCTGAACAGATTTAATTCAAGTACATATGGTTCTAGTATTTGTGTAACAGTTTCAAGGGGAAGAAAAAGATTTTCAGGAGTGTTTTACAAACGTGCTTCTGGAGTTTTCTGGGTATCTACGAATGGTGTAGGTGGTTGGATTTCTATTCACACACCCAGGAAAGAGACAGCCGTGTCTCTTTCCTCCACTAATTCAGCTGCTGTTGCGTCCATCTTTGCTCTTGAGAAGTCATTGATTACCAGGCCTTCAGCAATCTTCCAGGTCTTATCCTGAAGAATAAAATAAATATCTTGCAATGGTTGCTAAAATCCAGCTTTCTCCAGTTGAGCTTAATAAATAGATGTAAATATGAATTGCATCTTAGCATTCTGAGTGTACTATCAAGCATAGATTTGGCCAGTTTTTAATAACAAACCTTGATTGAAACAGGGAATGAGTAAATGAGGTCCTCAGGTACTCCATAAGAGTTACCAGTGGAATAGACGCCCATAGAGATGAACTCACCCTATAGAACAAACGCATAAGCAGTTCAGATCAAATCAGCAGTTGCATTGTGTCCAACATCAAAGTAGAGAACACTTGCAACATTCATTAGACACCATCATATAATGCAATCACCATATTGCACATGCAATTTCTTGAGTAAATACTAAAATTTTGAGTCAATAATTAATAAGCAACTCCTATAATGTTTCTGTGGGATGTCATGCATTTCTGTTTCATATTCCTGGCTAGTAATGTTTTACCAGTTTAATGTGTTTCCCCTGTTTATTATTAATTATTATTTTTAATTAATATTTATTATTTGAAGCCTCTGTTTGTAAAACCTGACTGGTATGTACAAAATTTTAATCCTCCATACTTGATGCAGTAAAATATTCGGTAAAAGACTTAATAACTTAAATATTAAAAATGCTAAACAACAAATTCAAGATATAAACATAAATAATATTTTTTTCTATATCTATTAATTTTACTGAGCAACATATAGTTCCTAAAAAGTCAAATTTAATATACCAAAACTTTCTGTTTTTACATTTACAATAAACTGTTTTAAAATAAGCAACTGTGTCATCACTAAAGCAGAAGAATGGTAATATTTTATATTGTGTTGTACAGTGGCAGACCTCTGAGTTAGAAAGTCTGACAACCACTCATCTACAGAGAAATCAGTGCATATTTTAACCACTACAGGGATGCAATACTGGTTTCAGTCTGTGTGAATTGTGCAAAAACCCTAAAAAGTTGACCTCAAGAGTGCCTGCCCAGATGTCTCTCATGTGGTCACAGATGGCCTTGGCGGCTGACATGGCACTGGAGAGCTTCCTGGCTTTAATGACTGCAGCACCACGCTGCTGCACTGTCTGAGAAACAGAGGAAGAATGGAATAACCACAGAAAAGATTTAGATCATATCACTCCAATTAGTAGTCCGAATCAAAGTATATTAATAATTTTGCAAAACAGACTAAACTGTCTTATTACTAAGCACCATACACACGAATGCAGATAAGCTTTCGCTTACGCAGTAATGTGGAAAAGTAAATAGTCCAACAGGGACCTCTACAGGAAAAGGAAGCCACAGCAGACAGCACTTACAGATATGAAATCTCCCTTCAGCCAGGCATCATCCTTCACTGCATCAAAGGCAGTCACGTCCTTCCCCTGCACATTCACCTTGCAGTGGTGGGCGTCAGGGTACTGCGTAGATGAATGATTACCCCAGATAATCATATTCTTCACAACGTTTGCTGAAATGCCACAACGCATTGCCACCTAGAGGACACAGTGTATGACACAAATGAGTGTGAAACTTGCGCATAAATTGAAGTATTTCACCTCTTTGTATTGGTGGGACATCCAGCAAAAGGCTGTTTTACCTGAGAGCAAGCCCTGTTGTGATCCAGACGCGTCAGACAGGAGAAATTCTCTTTGGGGATGGATGGTGCGGATTTGGCCGCAATCAGACAGTTAGTGTTGGCTGGGTTACCAACAACTAGAACCTACATATTAAAACATATTAACTTAAAATTAGCTTCACTTCATTATATTTGCTCTTAATTAGGTTAAGTCATTGGCTTGTTATTCACCTTAACTGTTTTCTTTGCATACTTGTCAAGTGCCACCCCCTGGGACTTGAAGATGGCAACATTAGCCTTCAGTAAATCCTTTCTCTCCATGCCCTCTCTTCTTGGCATTGAGCCCACCAGGATGGCAGCATCCAAATCCTTGAATGCAACATCCTCTTTATCAGTGGGGATGACCTCTACAACAAAAGACACAGACAATGGAATTAAAAAAGAGGGAGGTTAAGCAAAACCACCAACATCAGGGAGTCACAAGACTGCAAATCTCTGCAAATAAAAACCTGGTTAATGTGAAAACTCTTAATATATTATTTATTACAATACATTGTATTGTGAAATCATCATTGTATTGCATTGCATTGTATTATCAATATTTCTAAATATTAAATATTTTAATAGCAAAATAATCCTGCCAATAATTCCTCATTTTCATCAAATGTGAATTTGTGAAATAATAATAATTGAAATATTATTATTATTATGCATTGTTTAAGTTAAGTTTTTTTTTATATCAAGTTAAACTGCCATGTATGTATTACATGTTAAATACACATATAATGTGCATTTATTTACTACATCTAAAATAATTAAAATGTGCATTTGTTTTAATAAAAAAAGATTATGAATTTAATTAACATCACAACGCAAACATATATACATTGTATATATATATATATATTATATATTGTGACGGGATTCCCCGCAGCTCGTCAGCGTCGCCCTGGCAATCATCAGAAGCACCTGGACACAATCACCACGGGCC
>JAUMHP010000072.1:8458456-8492897 GCA_032361065.1 Enteromius trimaculatus | reverse complement strand
GTGTTTATATAGGCTAATTCATTGGACGTAGATATAAATTATAGGATTTGTTTTAACTGATTTCTTTTCCCCATGACTTTTGTACAAAGAGGTACATAAATTATATTTTAATCATATTTTTAAATGAATATTTAAGCTTATTATTGTGTAATATTATATAGCAATATGTTATTTATGTAATATTATATAGCAATATGTTTATAATGAAATAACACTATTCACGGCAAAATTTGTTAGTATATTTTGCTATTAATTTACACAGAAATCATTACTATTATTAATTAAACATAACATTTTGAATTGAATAATCTTTTTTTTTTTTTTTTTTTTTATTCTGTTTGTTATTTTAATTTAATTTTAATTAAATTTTTTCTGATTATATAGTTTTTTTTTGCTTCAAAAAACATCTTGTATGGGTTTGTGATTTTTGTCCTCTGTGTGGTCTGATGTAGAAATAACTCTAAAAGGTCTAACTGAGGTCGATCACTCTGGATGTCACCCTGAAGAAAAGAAGAGAGTGAGGGGGAAAAAGAGCGAGAGGAAGGGCAGGTGTGTGCTGTGTAGCGGCCACCATGTTGACGTCTGCCTTTCTGGACTGACAGGTTGTCATTTTTTGTGACAGCATCCTGCAGACTATCCGTAATGAGCTGCTGTGAAGTCCGCAACATTCTCCTGACCTTTCGGCGGTTCGCATCATTCACAGGTCTTCTCCTTCCACGCATCCTTGTCAAAGGGCCAAACTGCAAAACGCTGGGGGATGAACGCTGGCAGGGACATTAAAGAAAGTAAATCCAACAACAAAAACAAAGACACGGACACACTGACACCTGTCTCACTCGCACCTGTCTCACCAACAACCACACTGGACACTGATAGACAGACTCCTAGAACTGCTCTCCCGTCGTTTAGCGGCTCCTTGTGCTTTTGGCCTTTGTTGATGGCCACGTTTACTCACCTTTGGTCCCCAGAATTTATTTCGCAAACAAACTCTAGCCTGCGTTTGAAAGTCACAGAAAAAAAGCCCCCACAGTATTCAGACAAAAAAAAAGGTCCCCACCATTTCTTAAATGACAAAAAATTCCTCGGCTCTGAAATGTGTGACCCAGCCTTGCGCCCCCACTGTTTGGCTTTCTGCTCCAAGTCTCTGGGTAAACACCTGCTTAAAAGGCTTCACTCCTTTTTTCTCTCCTCTGTTCTTTTCGTGGCCCTCTTTCTCCTAATCATTTTGCTTTAATGACGTTTACAGATGTGCTTAGACCTCCTCGTGAGTGTTTTAGTCTCAGGTTATTACCACCCATGCTTACGACTATGCTAACAAGAATCACATTACGCCCGGCCTGTCGGAATAGAAGAATTCAAATCAAAGATCACGCAAAGCTGTCTTTATCTAAGTGTTTAGTAAGAAAGCAAGCCTGGACATTCAATTTTAAACTGTCATAAGTGGAATCATAGAAGGTTGTGGGGATTGAATTGAGGCAAACACACACACATATATAATATATCGGCTTGTTGTATGCAGTAACTACACATTTTCTCAATTTAACTGATGGGTTTGGTTTGACTTTGCTCAGATTTAGAGAAAATAATGTAATGGATAAGTTTTACAGTTGTATGTTATCATTACTAATATAATGGTAACATCATCTAACTTTAAAGCAGCATTGTATTACAATGACAACTGTGCATGTAATATGGCTTTTAATTTTTTTTATTAACATACAATTCAATTTTAATAAGTGCTGTCAAATGATTAATTGCGATTAACAACATTCAAAATAAAAGTTTTTGTTCACGTAATATATGTGTGCTTACCATGTATGTTTATTATGTACATATAAATAAAAACACTTGCCTTTATATATTAAAGAAAAATATGTAATGTTTATAGTTTAAATATATTTATATAATATAAATTATATAAACATATGCATGTAAATATAAGCTGTATGTGTGTGCTTTTATATGAACATAATATACACAGTGCCCATCCATATATTATGTAAACAAAAATTATTATTTTGGATGCGATTAATTGCGATGAATCATTTGACAGCACGAATTTCAATAGTACCATTTTTTTTTTAATTTATTAAAGAAAATAGTCCCTAACTAAGGTACCAGGAAATTAACTATTGCACATGTTAGCTGTGTTTTGTTCCAGAATGTATTTTTGAATAAATCTGTTAAATAAATGATCAATGACTCAACATTCGTTGCTTCCCAGTTTGCATATCGTCCACCATAAATGGTATTAAAGATTATTAATTTCAAATTGTACACACACACACAATTTTCTTATGCTCACCAAAGCTGTATTTTTTTTGATTAATTAGAGTAAAAACAGTAATGTTATAAAATTAATTTGAGCTATTTATAGTATTAAAACCTCTTGGGAATGTGAAAGAGGGAAGGAGAGAGAGAAAAAGATAGAGTGAGCATGGGAGGAGAGAAGTGGAAGAATGACCATGCAGCACTGAGCAGATAAGATGACTGGTGGTGATTGCATTGTGTGTATGCGTGTGTGTGTGTGTGTGTGTGTGTGTGTGTGAGCGCTGCTCGGTCAGCTCTACAAGAGCATGGCACAGAATTAGAAACCGTCCAAACCTGCTGACATGTGCTTTCTGTCTTTTTTTTTCTCTCCCTCCCTCCCTCCCTCCCTCTTTACAGTTCTCTTCTTTTTAACCCACCTCTTCTGGAAGAGAGGCTAGTAAATCCTCGGCTAGTCTCAGTTAATGCTGCTAACTCTCTTTTGAGATTGGGAGATCTAGCAACTCATGTACGTATCAGTGCCGGTCTTCTCTGTCTCAAACCTTTTATTTTTTTTCCCCCTCTGTCTGAACTTTTCAACTCTTGAACTCTCAATGGCCTCGCTCTCTGTCTCTCTGACAACAATTGGAGTAGATTCTTCCTTTTCATCCCGTGAAGATCTCCTCGTTTTTCACACTTGTTCATTCCTTTCTCCTCTCGTTTGACAGACAGACAGACCTGCCCCCCGGCCACGTCACTCACGCTGCCCAACTTCATTTACGGCCCTGATTGACACCCCTTACACACTCGCTCACACACACACACAGACATACTGTAGATGTCTGCTACATGAATAGTATTAGCTTTACCTCATTTTGAGCAGCTTGTCTGTCAGTCTCTATTATTTGCCTGCTGAATGTGAATAGAGGCCTCTCTGAGACACTCAAGCTGTGTGTGTGTCATGGCGCCACTCTGTCCTTGTATCTCTTCAATGGCACCTTCATGTTACGTAGCATTGCCACATTGTCTGTCACACCTGACTTGTCTCTCCTGTTATGAGGACACCAGAGAGCGGAGAAAAGAATAGATGAGTGGACTGATATGATACATTATAAATTATATGAAGCTATGTTATTTCAACCGCTAAAAGCAGACAGATGGCAATATAGACTAATTCAGTTCTTTTCTCTGCTTGAATATGGTTTTTATGGTGTGTTGCTCTTTGAGCTGAAGTCTTTTTTAATGGAAATGTCCTTTTCTGTTATGCTTTACAGAAGTATTTCTGCAGTAGACTTTAAAAATATGCTGTGGTCAAGATCAGGTACTTAAACTTTATTTATTAATTATAGCTTGTTTATATAAATAATGGTAAGAAAATTAGGAAGATGCCAATAATACCACAAACTGCTTTCTAAACTACTTAAATACCACTTACTAATTTAAATAAGTAATACCACTAACCAAAATGTCACAAAAAATAATAAAACCTTGCCAGAAGTAAAGTGCCTTTTAAAAAATAATAATTAATTAAACATAATGTATTCTGGTCTTTTTATGATTACAAAAGGAAAAAAAAATTAAATAAGAAAGCTGTATTTATTTATATTTGATGGCTTTTTAGACATTTGTGTAGCCTTAAAATATTATGTGTAAAATATAGATTAATTACACTACCCTTCAAAAGTTTGGGGTAAGTACCTTTTATTTAATGAAATGAAAACTTTAATTTACCAAGGATGCATTAAACTTATTTGAATGTACTGTAAAACAAAACAAAACAAAAATAGATGCTTTATTGGTTTCTGCAAAAATATGAAGCAGAACAACTGTTTTTAGCATTGAAAATAGCAAGACATGTTTCTTGAGCAGCAAATCAGCGTATCAGAATTACTTCTGAAGGATGAGCTTTCCCTTTACACAAATGATGGGGACATAAAAATGTAATGCATAACAGAACTGACCCACAACTAATTTATCATGGTCGGGCTGTTGCTTTGACCATGAAGCAGGGTTTTAAGTAGTCCTAAACATTTGGTTTACCAGTCCTAAACATCTTGGCCAAAAATATCCCAACAGTACTTGTTCCCACCAGCTCACAGTAAAACTGATTGGCCTTCTAGAACAGCTTGTAACCATATATGACCATCAAGAAACCACGTGAAACAAAGGCTGGTTTAGCAAGATTCTGCAGTTCTTTGTTCCAGTCAGACTGTCTTTTGAAAGTTATGACAGACTTTATTCTCCCACCCTTCAGCTTTTTCTCTCTCTCCTTCTCCTCTGTTTATTGCTACTTATCACCCTTATGGAGATCACTTCCTCTCTCTCTCCACATCGTCTTCATTCCCCTGTCTTATCACTCTCCCTACAGCACTCCTGGGCATCCTCCAGTATCCCATCATGCCCTTCTGTAATCTGTGACACCATTTTGTCAGCACATCTACTTGTATGTTTGACTTCCCCATTCCCCTTTTTGTTTCTCTCTCCCAAAGTGTTTTCCATTGTTTTGTGTCTCTTTAATGTTAATGATGATGGCCAGGCGGTGCCCTAGAGGACTCTGATAAGAGCTGCTGCCTTTTCTGTTTTCTTTTAGTTGTACTGTTTTATATTTTCACTTCAGTAACTTCAGGTTGAGATACAGAGGAGAGAAAGGAAAAACAGAGGTGATAATGCTGAAACGGAGTCAACACACAAAAAAGTATACGGAATCATATACATATATTAAACCTAATAATGTGTGCTAAAATCACAGCAAGTGTCAGGAAAAGGTTGTTATGATTTTCTAAAAGGGGAACGAGTGAGAGGTGAAGGGGTAAGGTGAAATTAAAATGCATTTTTTGAAGGGCTGCAGTTCTTCACCTGTGGTAATTACAGCTGTCAGTCCAGGTTAGATGGGACACTTTTACTTGTGTCAGTGACTGAAGAGAGTTCTGAAAGGAGCGATAGAGAGAGAGAGGGAAAGTCGAGAGAGGACATGTCTGCTTTTCCCTCACTCATCTCCTGAAATCAGCAGGTGCATCTCTCTCCACTCTCCGTTATGACCCTGGATAGGGGCGCGGGGTCAGCAGGGGTCAATCACTTGCTGATGATTTTCTTTCCATCTTTCCGCTGCAGTCAGCTAAACTCTGCTGTGGTTATCTGTGCTCTGCACGTGAATTCACCGGCCTGACCTTTTTAATTTCTTCTGACATTTTTTATTATTCAATTTGCCCTGTGTTCTCGTAACGTCGCTAAGGTCCTGTTGCTTTGAAAAAAGTCAAATGAAATAGAATAAAAAAATGTGGAGTTGCTTGATTGCATTAAATAAATCGAAGGCTGGCGGTATGGATGATAATTGACTATGGAGGGCAGAACTAAAGGTACAGTTAAAGCGAGAGTGCCATAAATGAGGAATGATAAATTTAATCTGGGCCTGATTAAATAAGCGAAAAGAGGAACAACGTCTCTTTGGGGTCGACCACTGGGCAAACAGAAAGATTGCCTGATGGACTCATCTTTTGCTCAGGTTGAATATTAATGTGAATATGTGTGTGAGAGAGGGAGAAAGACAGGGAGAGAGCACCGATAAGACTTTGATAAAGATTCGTTTTCCCAGGGATTTAATTATGTTGCCTTTTAAATCTGAGCAGGACCGGAGGGCCAGATGCTCCCTGTCCTTGTTGTAAAACACTCTCAGTACTGTTTGACTTTAATGTTCACCTGCTTTGACAAATCAAATGTGTAATTTAGAGACTTAAGGCAAACATACAAGTGCAGCTTGCTTTTCATAGGCTTCCTTAACACCTGTCATTAACATGCATTTTCAGTGATTGTATCGCATATTAAAACCCAAGTGAATATATACCCAGGATGCAGGACACTGGTTTCGGGTGAATGAAACCTCATTTGGAGTTGGTCGTTGATGGATTTTATCCCAACGTTTTTAAAAGAGATTTCAAGAGATTCTCAGAGATTTTATAGTGATGCACGTTCAGTTGGTTTGGCTGATTGACTCTTGGCTGTCTTTCTGTTTCCTTTGAACAGATCTTAGGTAGACTGACTGTGTTCCTCTGCTCAGGCCCGTGTTTAGACAGGCAGTTGGAGACGTCCACCTGAGGGGCAGATACAGCTAGAGAAGGTAGGGAGCATGGTGGCCCCAGGATCAGGATGAGAAGTAGCTTGACAGCTGCTCAGTGTGCTTCCTGTATGTTTCTGTGTGTAGGAAAAGCAACAAACTTAAATTTCTTGTAAGTTTGTTAAATATGGAATTATCCTAATCATGATTGAATTCAGTTAAGTGTGAAGAAGTCAGACACGTGGCACAATGTCATTAACAAAATGTATTAAAATTTGTTGATATCATTATTGTTTTAAATGGTGAAATACTGAATAGAATACCCATGTTGAAGTAGTCAAATAACCAAGCTGACAATGTCAACAGTTTTATCCCAATTTATTTCAAATACTTAAATAAAATAAAAATTAAATAAAAACTGAAATATAACTTATTTAAACATTTTATTTATTTTTGTTTGTTTGATTTTTCTATCATATTTTCCTATTATATTTTGTACCTCTATCTTTACAGGTCTTTTATTGGCACTCTTTTGGACAAGCTAGATTATAGGTTCAAGCACTGGAGGAAACCAAGCACACAGTTTTTTTGTGATGCTGCCCAAAGAAAGGAAAATAGACTATTTCAGTTTTTTTGGATTATTCATAAATGGGTTGTCTCTGCCTCACACACACACACACACACACACACACCATAGACACAGAAGAGGCCTGTCACAGGCAGATGCTGCGCTTGTCAGATTTCTAAAGGAATACTCAAGTGTTTTTCACACATTAAAAAAAAAGAACATTTACACTTTTCTCTCATTCCACTAAGCTGGCCGGTCTCAATAAGATATCCTCAGCATGGAAAAAAAGGGAACCATAATTGCAAAACCAGATTTAATCTCATGCCCTGCACAAAAACTGTCCCTTTCTTCACAAACTATTAACATCACCTTGTTTTTATGCACGCTTTGAAGTACTGAATCAAACACAAGTTGTTTTTTTTTAATGCTTTTTTTAAGGCCTGATAAAGCAAGACATTTTTAAAACACTCACTTGGGAGAACATCTAGCTCAAAGCTCTATCATGGAAATAGGAAGCCATATGTGCACATGGTCCAGAAGCACCATCGTGTTCTGTGGGACAAGGTTCATTTACGATGGTTTCAAAGTAGGAAAAAAAAGTGTTCTTTAGTCAGACGAGTCCAAATTTGCCAGTCTTGTTGGAAATCATGGGTGCCGTGCCCTCCGGGCTAAAAAAGGAGAGACACCTTCCTGTGTGTTATCAGCATTCAGTTTAAAAGCCAGCATCTCAGATGGAATGGGGATTAATAAGTGCATATGGTATGGACAGCTTGCATGTTTTGAAAGGCACTATGATTTCTGAAAGGTATATAAAGGCTTTAGAGCAATGTTACTGCATGGCTTCATAGAAAAGTCCAGTGCTGAATTGGCCTGCCTGCAGTCCAGATTTTTCACCTATAGAGAACATTTGGTGCGTCATTAAAGAAAAATATGTCAAAGATGACCACGCACTCTTTAGCAGATGAAAACCTTTATCAGGCATTAATGGGACCATATTCCAACACCAAAACTCCATAAACTCAATGTCCAGACATCTTCAAATTAAAGAAGATGCTACACCATGGTAAACATGCCCCTGTTCCAACTATTTGTACCAGTGGAGACCTGTAGCAGGCATAAGATTTAAAATGAGCTAATTTTGTGCATATAATTGTAAAATCTATCTGTTCTATTGTGAATAAATTATTGTCTCAAATGATATGAAATTCATTTAGTTTTCATTTTATTCAATTTTTAAAACGTCCCAACATTTGCGAAATTCGGGTTGTATATGCTTAGTGGCTTCATCCATCTTTTCTTATTGGTATTTAGTGCCAGTTTATCAGGAAGTGAAGATTTTGTTGGTTGAATGAAAATTGAAAATGGTGCAAATGTTTTATGTGATATATATATATATTGTATTTTTGTGCAGAACTACATTTGCAGCTTTGGAAACACTTCATACACACCTGAAACAAAGCAGCGAAACAGTTACTAGGACAGCCAATTAAACAATCAATCACAATTTCTCAAAAAGCCATTTCAAAAACACTCAATGTTGAAAAACTCAAAGCTGTGCTTCAGTGTGTGGGGTAGAGGGGTTGTGTTTGTCCCACTGGCTGACCTCTCTTTTGTTCTTCTCCAGATCAGTAAATACTGCTGCTTAATTTGCTCGCGCACAGCACAATAAAAGCCCATTAACGCATGCAAATGTGCGGCCACTTCAGCAGCTTGCCACGGCCGGCCGGCGCTGCTGTGTTCACGATACTGTGGCATCTGCAGCACGGTGTTCTGGGACGTGCCCGCTGACTCTGTGAACGAGCGCACAGGGAGCGTTGTGTCTCCAATGAGTGCCAGGAAGGGAGTGTGCGCTGTGTTTTGATAAGCAGTTTCGCTAATTTGCCATTCAGGTCATTCTCATGTCTTAATTTGGGTGGAACAATGAGACCAATTGTCTCTTTTTGTTTCACTCCAAGTGCTTCTCCAGCCTGCGTTGAGAAGCGCAGTCTTGCGTCACCTTGATGTCAAAAATAAAGATGCAATTCAGTTTCATTTTCTGGCTTATCAAGGCCGTTTTGAGACAGGGTCATCAAAAATGAGCCTTCCGGCTGACTGTCCATCTCAAAGTGTGAATTGAAGCTTCTTCCCTCTGTGGAGAAATTGGGTTTCTGTCGGGAGAGAGAGAAAGAGCTGACTCGCTCTAAAAGCTAGCGAGAAGATGAAAGAATCCTCTTATGTCAGTAAACTTGTTAAGAGGCTGTGCTGGGGACAGCGTTTTCCCAACACTTTTTTTTTTTTTTTTTTGGTTTAGCGTTATTTTATGTTTGTGGTAAATTTATTTATTTATTTATTTATTTAGGAAAGTGGCAGAATTTTTTGCCCCTCTCTCTTTCTCTTTCTCCCTCTCTCCCTCTGTTAGCCCAGGCCTCGAGATAAGACTTGGCATGCTCAGCGCTAAACCTGTGACACAGACAGAAAGCGGAGATGCTGCTCTTCCTTCAATATGACATTAGATTTAATTTTTTCTGCAACCTTTAGCCATCCAAACAGGTCACATGGATGGATAGACTTCTGGACCAAGGATATTTGAAAGTTGTTCGGTCTCAGTCAAACTCCATGTTTCTGCTGAAGCTGAGCCAATTAGTATAGTAGTGTTTAATTTTGATAATTAGAACATATGTAACTGAGTGCAGAAGTGAACCGGAATAATCTTACCTGATACTGATATTGCAATAGCCAGCCTTTACAGTTTACGTGATCTGGTCTTGTATTTATTTATTTATTTTGTATATCAAAATATATTAAACGTGCATGTGGTAAGAGGATCTTTTAACTTACTTTTAGTCATTATGTAGGTAGCACACACATTCTGAATGCCTTTGGCTGAATTCAAATGAGCCATTTTAGTCTAGATTAATAAAATCTAATATATTAGATTATTACCACTAATATATTTATTTATTTATTATTTCCATACTTTGGAAGTTATTGGGGACCAGCAACTGAAGGTGAACCATCCCTTTAAATTTCTATATATCTTTGTCTAAATAAATTCAAAATATAAATGCTAAATGAATTTAGGCATTACAGCATTTATATTCTACAATATAAAAAATGATCATAAGACTTGCTAAAGATTACAATGTTAGCAAATTATTTGTTTTTAAAATATTACCTTTAACTTTAAGTAATATCAGCTGATAACCAATATGGTATCAATATATTGTACATTCTTACATAAAATTAGCATTCATGTTATTCTAATTTGGTATTTAAAGTGAATAGTATGTACCATAAGTGACAGCCAATTTTTTTTTTTTTCACATCATCTGTAGCTGACTGGAATGAATATACAGTTCTTTTTGAATGCCATCTGTCTGAGAAAGAAAGAGTGTGTTGTAGACCACTAGTCCAGGGAGTTGTCACAGTGTGTGTGTGGAGGAGACAGAGGTGTGTTCACCTTGTTGAGACGTGCAGAGGTGTTCCACACTGTGCTGACACCTGGCACAGAGCTCTGGCTCAAACCCAGACACACAGCAGGAGCGAGTGTGTGTGTTTGAAGGAAACAGAGAGTGTGTGAGTGGTGTCACAGTCTGGTGTGTGCCAGCATGTTGTTTCAGTAAGCACCCTTGAGATGCATATGTTTATCTGTTTAGAGGATTCAACCTTTTTTATTTCCTTTTAAGTTGATGTGTTTTTTTTTGCATGTGTATATTTTCTTTTTTTTTTTTTTTTTTTAGAGTGGACCAAAGGTGCCAAAAACTAGTTACAGTCTGAAAACAATACTCTCTATCTCTGCAGCTCTCTGAGGTCTCTGTGGTGATATGAAAGACACAGCGCAGGGCTCTTGTTGCATATCTTCGCTATTGTCTTGTCTGCCCTTCCTCTTTCTCACTGGCTCTCTCTCTGTTTTGAAAGACTTGAGTTTGAGTTCGATCAGATGTCGTTCTGCCTGGCGGAGATACACTTGTGGTCCTTCAGGAACAGCCTGCAAGTCCCAGGTAATTAAAACACACCAAAAGTCTTTTTCACACATGTGGTTGCCTCTTGTATGTGTAATTTTTGCTGTTATCCCTTTGCTGTCTTCTTTTCCTCTCATTAAATGCACCCTAACACCTCTGTCTGACTTTGTCTTGTGTAATAACGAATATTAGTTCTTTCAGAGCCGGTTAAACTGCTATGTCACACACTTATGGTGGTTATTATTACACCAGAGCGGTTAGTAATTTTATTAGAGACATTCTGTGGCCTATAATTAAATTTATGGCTCCCTTAATTATAGCTTTTAAGAGGCAGTTTGTGATAAATACTTCATAACGCACAACATTTCAATTTGTCATGCCATTCTTTTTGTTCTTTAATTGTTCTTTATTGTTAAAATTCTCACATCCTCTGCTCTTTTTGTAACCCTTTTTGCACGTTTGTTCCTCCTTCGCCCTTTGATTTTTCTTCTTGGCTGTTCTGATGTACTATAAGTGTGTGCAAGAGCAATTTATATTTTCTTTTTCTCACAGACGAGGCCAGTTATCAGTTATTTGGAAAATCCTGTGATAACATGTTGTCGTGGATTAAATGCATGCATGTTTGTGTACATGCACTTTATTGTGTTCTGCAATCTGTGTGTGAGCATTTGTATGTGATTGCAGCTCTATCGCAAGTAGCCAGCCCTCCTGACCCTTATATTGAGTGACGGAGAGAGAGAGGGAATGAAATGAATAAAAACTTGTAAAATAAAAATGATGCATCAACGTAGATGTATGGCTGGATGGAAATGGTGTATGTCATGTTTATTTGTTATACCATGTCAGAAGTACACAGTCCATGAAGAGTCCAACTGTAAATCTAATGCAAAGTCAAACATTCCAGGTGCTCACTGCTCTCTTAGAGATCCAGTTTTCTTTGACTTTGCTTAAAGGACATTTCATCTACTGCAGCCAAAAGCTCAAAAATCCTCACTATATTTTGTTTTAGACAGCAGCTGTTTTTTGCTAACGAACCTTTATTTTTATTTACTTTTTATTTCCCTTTTCGCAGATACAGATATTGGCACATACCAGCTCTATGAAAAAGGAGAACCAGGTATGCATCACCTTGTGTCTTTATTACATGTATCATGAAATCATTCTCATTTCTTATTTCTAAATAAATAGAATTTAGAATATTTAATTTTTGACAGGAATGAAAATGAGGAAAGACGAAAAAAATACTTCCTATTTGGACCACAGTATTTGTACATACATTTTTCTTGAATCCTATTTGAAATGTGTAGGGGTGGGCGATCTGACAATTTTATACTGTGATCGATCATAAAGACATAGATGATCTACTTTTCAAGTAAATCATAGAGATTGTGATCTTTTATGTCTTTGTAAAAAAAATTTAAACTATTGCAATAACTGCATACCAAATAAGTGTGATACTATATAACGGTGACCGGCCAGTTTATATCACGCTATCTATAATGTGTGGTGATGTATTTGAAAACAATTCAATGTGAGCTGATGAGAAATTTTACACTTGGGGGTTCAGGCGTGTATAAAAGCTCAAATATACACAAAAAAATATGTCAAAATGTCAATCTTGGCAAGTATTTATGTAAAGACAGTCAGTTATGTCTTAAGTGAACATAAACAGTTAGGAGGGAAATCTGATGTGTGTCGGTATGTTAGATCTGTGCATTCAGTTTTAAAGAGACAGCAGCCTAATAAACCTGCTGGTGTTTGTGTCATTAATGTTAATCAAATAAAAAATCACTTACTGCTCTTGACTGAATCACTTTATAACTTCACTTTAAAAATAATAATTAGTTATATAATTATAATTAGTTGGGCTTTAAAGACCCCTTTGACAACGGATTGTTGTCTTTTTTTTATTTGTGCAAATCGATAAGTTATAGTAACCTGGCTTCCGTGACTATAAAGCTCATAGGAGCTTAGTCTGGCCAATCTACCTTACTACCTGCCTTCTGGGAGGCGGGCTTAACCTGCGTCTATCAGATGCCTCTGTATACTACTGGACAAATCTACAACCAATCAGACCACTCATTTCGATGATGTACAGCATGTGTAGCGACGGAACTTGAAGACACCGTAACCAATTGTAGCTAGCTTCATTAAAGCAGTAGGAAAATGTGTTTACTTACTTTAATTACTTCTGCTCCGTATTCAAAGAAAACCGGTCATGAAAATTTCTCAAAACAGCTTCAACAGCAGAGTCGAACGATTGTTGCTGCTCGGTACACACCATGTTTAAAAGCTGGTATGGTCGCAGAAATGCTGTGTCATCACGTTACACCCGCCTCAGTCGTGCCGGGGAAGGGGGAAGCTCATTTCTCATTGGTTCCCACTTTTTTTGCGAACAGAAATGCTCTAAAACGGCAGCCTGGCCATAATAACTTTGCTAGAAATGAATGTAGCGTCAAAGGAAGTTTGGGCGGGCCCAGGTTAAAGTTATAGGCTTGTTCCTAGATATTCCTGGATATCTCAAAATTAGGAAGATGTGGATCATGATTGTGTGTTAAAGCTCAGAAAATGAAGAAGATCGGCCACCACTACTTCAGTGTTTTTTTACACCAGACAGACACTGAAGTCTTCACCTACAAACCGTCATTCACAAAGTTCTACAAATGTCCCCACCCCCTTTTAATCAGTTTTGTTAATTGAGTATTTGATTCAATTATACTTTTAGCTACCAAAAAGCATGCAATACTATCAGCTATACTTTAGTATTTTAATTTTTAAGATTTGCCCCTAAAATAAGCTTAGCAAAAGCCTGCAGTCACGTGTCTGTCGTCTCATCACTGTTACAGATGTTCTCTAAATGCTTCTGGGCAAATGAAGTGCCACCAGGTTTCTTGATGAAGTTTTTTAACATGTCGCAGATTAAATATTTAATAAGCCAGACCCCTCCTGAGAGGACACAGCCAGCTCTGAAATGTGAAAAGCTTACTGATTTAAACAATGACACAATTAAGTTATTCATTTTTAATACTTCAGACTACAGACTTAAAAGGTTTTGTTTGTTCTGCCTTTTTATCTATGAAAAACTCTTATTATCTGAGAAAACACAAGTGCTTTGATGTCATAAAGACCTTCAGATGGTTAAAGTTTTTTTTGATTTGTAGAATCAGGAATTGAGGGGAACGTAATAATGCAGTGTTAGTTTATTTCTGATACCTACTGTTTATTAATAATAGAGATCAAAGTCTTAATGTTAAATCTGTAAAAACAGCATACATTAATGAAAATAATTTTTTAGTGTGTGTTGATGATTGTAATGAAATCATTGCATTCTAATTATTAATTTATGATTTATGTCTCACCTGATGTATGACTAAGCTGTAGTGCGTAATTTATACATTATAGAGCCACACTATAAAACTGAATATTTCCAGAAATTGGGTTTGTTTGATTGCGGTACCTGCTGTGTCTCACGGCCTCCAGCAGAGGGCGAAGGAGACCCATGCTTCTATGAGGAAAGGGGGCTCTTTCTACCCCTCTATCCCGTAGCAGATGTGTGTGTCTGGGGCAGGCAGGGGCAGAATGGCCCTTATCTGATTAGCAGCAGTAATCCTGGAGCTGTCCAGCAGGTCCAGGCCACCAGCAGAGAGAGGCAGGGCTCCTGTAGGGCAAGGCAGGGAAGGGGGCCGTCTGGCTGGGCCGCTGAGGGCTGGAGATCTGGGACTCTGGGGTGAGATGGGGCTTAAGGTATGGTACTATAGCACAGTGGAGAGAGAGCGTGCTGACAAAGCAGGAGTTTGGTCTTGCCCTCAGTCATTTCCGTCTGTCGGTATACCTGTCCCTCTCACTGTATGAGTCACTGTTTTTCTCTTTCTGACAAACACACACATTGGGACGAGATGACATCTGAGTGACCATATGCTGAGAAAGACACTTGAGGGTGTGTTTACACACACATGGGTGTTGCTTAAACTTCTTCTACATGCAAGGGACCGATTTATTTATTTATTTTTTGTTACATAAAAAATTCCCTTGAAATATCTTAACATTGCTTCATTTTGTTTAGCTGCTTTTTAACCTAACATACGAAACATACGATTACATGTTAAATGCTCTAATAAAAAAAACAAAAAACACAAACCATTTTAATATCATTGTGTGAAAATGCTTTATCCCAAATGTCATTTTTAAGATTTTACAACTGTCCTGCAATTAAAATGTAAAAAGTCTTGCCACTAAAGTTTTATTAAAAATGAGTGTACTTGATTGTCAAGTAGACAAAAGTGTCAGTTAAGAGCAATAAGGAAAATGTAATGTTAAATAGCAGTACTATAATTATAAGAGTCCAGTAATTGTGTGTTGTTTCCAGTAAAGATATTATTTTGTTGAATTATGCAAAAAGTGTGAAAATATGATTTAATTATGTGCAATTTAGTGTCTCAGCTAAAAAAAATTGCATTAGCTGGACAAAGGAGAATGGTTTCTGTGCTTCTGTGATGTATTTATATTAGTGTGAGAAAAAAAATCAGGTTAGAATATGAGAAGTGCGTTTTATTTGGGAAAAAAAAATCTACTTATGCACAAGCAACTCACTTTTGCATCCTTTTCTAAAAAATCCTAAAAATGTTTTGTTTCTTCTTTGTGCAGCCTCTTCTACAGATCAGCGTTACTACAATGAGAAACAGCAGTTTGCAGACAGTAAGTAATCCATCATCAAACAATTAACCTTCATGTCAATGATCATATTAGCTCATCATTTAAGAACATTGGTTTGCATGTTACTGAAGCAACACTCATCCGATTCCTAATTTAAATTGTGCTTCAGATGCCTGGGAAATGAAGTGCCCCATTAGTGCAAATCTGACAAATATTAAACATCATTCCATTTCCCCTCCACTTCTTTAACCCTCATGAGCCTGACGCAACATTAATGAATAAGAATGGAATGAAGAAACACTGCATGAGGCTGTAAATCACAATGATGGAAAATGTGATGGTGATTTATCAAGCTTTTGTACAGGAGATATTATATATTATATACAGGAGATAGTATATTTATAGCAATTCTCCAGACCTCATTAAGGTCTTCAACAGCCGGCCCTTACAAAAAGTGTTTTATTGATGCCATGGTACAGTGATGAAGTGATAAAGTGATGTATAGCCATGTAAGAATACAGTGATGTTACCATGGTATTTATTTATTTATTTTTTGATGTTGAATGTTTTGACCAGACATTTTCCCTTAAATTCACATTTAACCATTGAACAATTACAGCGTTTTTCTTTGCTTTTTAATTTTACGACAAGTACTACTTCATTCTGCCCTTTTTAATGTAGATTATTATAGGACTGACTCTCTTTTTCTTTTGAGTTATGATGTTGTCAGATGTTCATTGCCAGTATGGCCAGTGTCTTCCCTGTAATGCCCAGTTACCTCCTACCCGCTCACCCTGCTGGTGGGGTAACTCCCGTCGCCCTCGAGAGAAACACAAACACCCTTATCAGGAGACACAGACCCGTCCCCCTCTCGCCCCCGTCCTGCTCATCTCCCACCCTCTCTCATTCATTTGCATTCATTTATTTCTGCATCCTCTTACTCCTAAAAGGCGGCAGACATTTCTTAATGGTGTAGAAATAAAAAATAAAAAACTGATTGGATTTGATTGCGAAATCTTTAAGAAAACAAATAACAGACCTCCTCCATTTCCGTGGGTCCCTGTCCCGGATGAACGTATTAATGCATAAATGCAAACGCATACTCACAGATTGAACTCAGCCGAGAATTCTATTAACGTTCCTTTCTCTTTTTTTTTTCCCTTCGCTGGTTTGCTCCAGAGGGAAACAGGGACTGAGATCTAAGCGGAAATTTGGGGGGCTTTGTGAGCGGAACGAGGCATTTTGGAGTGCCGTATTTAATGTGTTTAATATGTTATGGTAACTTTGAGTTCTTCCCTCGGGTGACTGTGCTAACTCAGGGAGCGCTGATTGAATGAGACTGCGGCGTTAAACTGAATTTAGCCTCTGTTGCGCTATTAGTTAATATTACGCTTTTAAATCCGTTCTGTCTACAACATGAGAGAAATCATGAAAGTAAATATTTTAGCTAATGAAATAGAGAAATGTTTTAAACATTAAAAGAAAGAGTAAGTTTATCTACGCTTTACATTGTAGATTCAGGGAAAATGTTCATTTTGGAGTTTTATGTGGGAAAAATACAGTGTTTGCTTTAGAAATTTTGCATAAAACTTGAATCCAAATGGGTTTTTCTCTTAGCTTATATAATATTTTACAGTGTATATAAATATGTACACATTGGTCAGTTTTAACAATGTTAATAAAATTGGAATTATTCATATCAATTAAGTCTTAAAATATAAAAATCCACCATACAATTTAATTACTTACTATATATTAATACTAAATGCACCTTATTATTTATTTATTGTTTTGTTGTTGTTGTTTGTTTTTAAAAAAAATCTGTAGTAGTTTAGACAGGGTCAAATCAAGATAAAGCTTAAAAGACCTTTGAAAATGATTGGTTAGGGCTGTCCTTCAACTTGAAGCTTAATGGAATGAGACTTAGCACTTATTTTCATATTCCTTCCTATTTGTATGTGTTTGTGCCTAAATCATCATCGGGATTGAAATGAGTGGATTTAATTCGTGAGCTGTCAGCTCAGATTCGTTTGTACAGTGACCTCAGGTGGAGCTGTTTTTCAGGGTCAATCCTCTTCTCCCTTAAAAAAAACACAAAAAGTCTCACAAAAACAAAACTTTTATTGCTTTTTTCTGGCCGTAGATGACGTTGCATTTCATACTCATGCTCTCTTCCTCTCTTTCTGTCACTCAGGTCGGGGTTACCCATGGTTCCTTAGTAACCGTCGCCCAGAGAAGCTGCGTGATGCCCTAAAGGAACTAGAGGTATTTGTTTACATTTCCTGCAGTCCAATTAACAAATGGGAGCATTCTCTGTCTCTCCCTCTTTTCATAAGGAAGGAGAAAATCCCCCCGACCTCTCTCGCTTGCTCTCTCTCAGCACCTGTGTGGGTGCCTCTCTGTCATCGTGGGGGATATTTGAGGGGGATGATTGGGACTGTGAGCTGGCTCTCTCTCTCTGCCTCTGGCTCTCTCACACAAACCTAGCTTTGTTCAGTCCGACTCAGGCTCATTTTTGCTGCCTCTCCATATCTGAAACTGGAAACATCCTTCTAAACCTGACCCTGAAAATGCTCAGACGGCAGCTACTCATTGCTACTACACATTCTCTGTCTCTCTCTCTCTCAGGAGCTGCTGCAGTCATGCCCGGTCATAAGTGTCAGATGGAGAAGCAAACAGTGCTGTCAGGTACCTTACCCAGCATGCACCAGTACCCAGCAGGCATCAGGCCTTCTTGGCATGAGTTGGCTCGTGTAGCAGAGGTCAGGCAATGAGCATATGCAGACTGTTTGTGTCAAATACTCTTGGGGAATTTATCTCTGGGATCAAAAAGATTCCCTTCCCAAGCACATCACTGTAGCCCAGCGGTTTTCCGTTTATTGAGGATGGATTCTTCAGCTGCGTGTGCACACATTTTTAGCACATAAAGTGCTTGATTTCGACTGTTTCAAAAGGTCAGGGAGACCAAACCTTTTTTTTTTTTTTCTTTGGTCAGAGATGGTTTTTCCTGCACAGCAGCAGAGCCTGATTGGAAGCGGTGACCTTTATCGCCTGTTGACATGATATAGAGATGAAATTTCCCCCAAAATTTTATAAGCCAGAGATATTTTGCAGATTTTTCTTTTTATTTAAACGGCCATCATTTACTTTAATGTCATCCCAAACCTGTTTGACGTAATGTCTTCTGTTGGACACAAAAAAATGTTTTTGTCCATATTATGGAAAGTTACCAGAACCCCAAACTTCTAACCGTAAAAATTGAAGACACTGAGGGGACTTAAAAGCAGTGCTGTAGATTGTTTATAATTATTTGTGTATTTCTTAAGTTAATCACAGTTTAAAATTGTAATCACAATTGCATTTTTTGAAATTGATGTGAAACTGATGTGAAAACAATTTGGAAATATTTGGTATTTAAAATACTTTATAATTCCATGATTTCAACTCTTCAACTTTTCTGAGGTAAAATATTAGAGCCATTACAGTATTATTTAAAATACTAAATAAAATTTGGTGTCCAGACTTCTAATGCACCAATTACTGGTTCTTCACTGATGTATGAAGTTTGTTTCACCCTGTTTAATATAGTCTTGTGTGCATGAGTTGATCAGGGTTTTTGATTCAAAGCTTGACATTTTTGACTTTCATGATATCGATGTAAACTACTGAAACTATCTTTGGAATATCATCTTTCGTGTACCACAGCAGAAAGTACGTTTGGCAGAATATGAACCAATAATAATTATTCTGTGTGAAGAGTTACTTTGAATGTAATATTTATAGTCTGATCATTGTGACTGTGCCATTGTTTGTTACTGTGTGTGTGTGTAGCTGCTGTTGAGATCAGGTGTGTTGGTGACCCTTATCCTGGGCGGAGCTCAGGTCGAACGGGTGGCTATTGACAGAACGCTGGTGGGGCGACTACCTGCTGACACCATCAGCGACGGTGAGTAAATGCGCACTTGCGCGCTACACTTCCTCTCTCTTTTCTTTCTCTCCTATTCTTGTCTCTTCCCCTCTCTTTGCAGTTTCGCTCACTGCTCATTTTCCCAGCATGGGCCTGGGCAGCATGCACACCCACAGGTCATGAACGCCAGTCCCTTCTGTTTCTCCATCTTCTTTTACTCCCAAAGGAAGTTTGAAAGGCAGGGACATAAGCGCGCACACACACACACACACACACACATGTACATGTCGAGGTTCCTCCTGAATCTCAGGGGAATTTGGCATGACTCCTTGTCTTATTTCTGGTTTGTGAAATTGGACACTATCCCAAATCTGCTAATTATTTTCTCATATCATGTATTGTTTAGAGCTTATATGGCTAATGCTCTCTGTGCCAGGTCTCTAGATACCTGACAAACCTCTCTCGCTCTCTTTCTCTTTCTCACTCTGTCAGCCCACCCCTTCCCTTTTCCTAGTAGCCCCCCATGGAGTGCCATTCAGGCCCCCAGAGCCCCTAATTACCAGAGTAATTATGTGTGTGTGTGAGAGAGAGAGAGAGACTGTAAGGGTGGGGGTGCCAGGAGGGCTTCTGCATCTGTCACTTATTCAGATAGTTTCACACACGCAGTCAGACCTGTTTTGGCCTTGATGAGGTTATTTTGTGAGTGCTGTAGTACAAAGAGAGAACTCTTTGATTGGCACATTTCTGACCCACAAATGATCTGTACTGCATAGTTGTTTCAGTAGTACAGTCACAGTTTAAGGTGTTTTAAGATGTATATGGACAGCCAAGCAATGACAAGAAAGGTGTTTGGGAATATTTGTATAGTATAGGAAACTCCTACAGTGGTACTGAGGTGGAATTGAGATGCTCAAAACATAATGACCTTCAATTTAAAAACCAAAATAACTGGATTCATCAAATATTGTATTAGATTTTTCTAGGAATTAATATCACCGTATGCAAGAGTTTTAGTCAGTGTTGTAAACATGTTTTAAAGGAATGGAGTATTAACTAACTAAGCAGATTTAGAGGAATTTATCGATTTATTCTGGTTTAACCCGCTGCTCACATGTTCCAAAACCTGTTTACTAGCCCCTGGACACAAATTTGGATTTTTTATTTTTTTTGGAAGGATTATCGTTGAATCTTAATTTGCTCATGATTACGGAGCACTAATACATCAGTATGTTTTCTGGAATCTTTGTAATCTTTTAAAAGCATGTTTTTTTCTATTCCAAATGGGAAATATGTCATTTAAATAATCAGTTTTAATTTGGTAGAGTGTATAGTTTAAGTTTAGCATTTCCAAATCGCTCTTGAGCCTCTTAAGGTGGCTAAACTAAAAACTTCCGTTTATGCAAAAATTATTCTTTTAATGATTTATTTTCTAATACAGAGTAGATCAGCAGTTAAAGTAAAATCTTTAGCAAATATGCATGGTTTTTTTTGTCACTGAGGACTTGGTAAGGTAAAACTTGGTAAAATGATGGTAAAAATGACTGTAATTAACAAGCTATTCCTTTGAAATGAGCTCCCTTTTTATGCTTGAATGTGAGATGATTCATAATTACTGCAGAAGCGCTGATATTCCGTCTCTAATTGCTGTTAAGGTTGGAAATTCCAGCCCTGAATATCATCCTCAACTAAACCTGCTTCTCTGAATGGCTTGTATTAATTTTTCTGCCGTTTAATTGGTTTCATAAACAGATTAATTTTTTAGGAAGGGAAGGTTAATTGCTAATCACAGTGTGGAGAGCTTGTCAACAGTTTCACTGCAAATGTCTCTCTTTAACATGAAAGCTGCATACCCTACAGGCTTTACAGTCTCTCTCGTTCTCTCTCTCTCTCTTTTGTGACTCCTTATTAGTCTCTTAAACTACTGCCCTGACTCAGACATTTACAGAAATTATTTGTTTTGTTCATTTCTGTATGTGTGGTCAGATTTTACCTATGTCGTGGGGACCAAATGTCCTCCTGATGAAGGTTAGATAAAGAGTTTTTGACAATAAATATGTCACTAGGCATGTATAAAAACAGTACAAGTCAAAGGAAAGTACCCATAATGAAATATTCACGTATTTTGAGATTTATAACTCATAGATTTGTCACAAATTTGTTGCAGTAAATTTTGAAAAATGTGATTGTTAAAAAGAATTATCTCTAGCTATAAATGCAAAAGGCTTTTCTAAGAGGTAAGTACACATTTAAATCGATCTGCAGTTAAGCTGTAGTCTCACATGGTCATATGAGTTTTGACCTTTTAACCTTTCTCTGTGGTTTTCAGCTGTGATCGCCGACCGCTTCCTGCTGTTCTCGCTAATGGAGAAGAGTCAGGTGTGTCAAGTTTACCTGAACAGGAAGAACCAGAGCTCACCTGAGCTAGCGCGACACATGGAGAAACTCACAGCTGCAGAGATTAAGGTAACACACATACACACTCACATGCACATATCTTTTGTGCACACATCTATTGAACACTCGCCCAAAGACATACACGCGCACACTCTTCAATGCACACGCATTAGCACATTTTAGGAGGAAAGGCAGCACAGCCTCTCCTGCTTTCAATTAAAAAGCTTTAATGAGGCTGGTCTGGCTCTTTCCACAGGGCTTTTAGCTCTAATAATTGCCTGGCTTTACTTGCTTTCTTTTACCGCTGGGACAGGTAACACTGTGATTACTGGAGCTCCTCTCTAATGCACACCTGTGGGGAACATCAGGTCCGAACATACAGCACTCGTCTCTTTATAGAGAGATCACATCCTTTATGACAGAACATCTCCATAAGCCTGACAAAATGTGTTCTTCCTCCTGTCTCTGTTTTGGATGTTATTGTGTAATACTGTATTTGTTAAGAATCAAGCAAATATGAAATGCTTTTTTAAAAGCAGAATATCATTTGAAATTTGAGAAGCATTAACTACACAAAGCAGTTTTTCAGTGTGCTCATTACACTGTTTTCCCACATCAAAGGTCTTGATAGAACCGGAACAGAAGAAACCAATATTTCTCTATTTAAAGATTTTCATATCTGCATGTATTTATGAATATATATATATATATATATATATATATATATATATTACAACCTCACAACCTCTGTGATAATTCTAGAGTCCGAAATGCGATGTCTATGATATTATTTTTCACAACACGTTTCCTTGTGTGTTTTAACCAACGGGATATGCCGTATACCACACACGTTTAATATACTTTGGTATATAAAATAAATAAATAAATACAAATAAATAGCCAGATCACGTAAACTGTAAAGACTTTACTCATGTTCATTTCTGCACTCGGAGTATGTTACATGAATATGAATATGTTTTAATTATCAAAATTAAACGTGTTTACTACAAATAAAAAACATAATAGTTGAACTAAAGTAACCACACATTAACATGGTTTTGCTGTACTAGCCATTCAGCTTCACCATGGTATTTGTGATTGATTATACTAATTGTGACGCCCAGATGTACAAAACAGACCCCCTCACCTCTGTAATAAACACAGAGGTATTGGTCACACAAAAACTAGTCCCGTCCGAATAGGGCTACAGTGCAATTCAGCTAGGTATACATCCACGCTAAACTATCAAGGTGAAAGTCATCATAACTTGTTTAGGATAGACCCAGCTCCCAACCCAACTTTGTGAATAGATTAACGACGATCTTTTTTTTTTATCGCGCGATAAGAGTCTCACTTTAACACCGATAACGGCCCACCACTAACATATATTTATCTTATCTATTTGCACTATTCTACTGTTTTTATTATGATTTACTGTACTTATTGTATATTTTTATTTTTCTTGTTCCTTTGCTGCATTGATGTGTGACAAAAGAATTTCCCTCAGGATAAATAAAGTTCCTCTTATCTAATCTTATCTTAAATGTTTATTAATTAATTTTTAAGAAACATTTTAAAAAATTATATTGTATATAAAAATTGTATATTTCATTAGTTCTTTGATTTCCTGGCAATCAGACCCATGACCTTGTTCATTGCTAGCACTACGCTCTTCTGTTTGAGCCAGATGAATAGACGATGTACTATCTATATTGTAAGACCTGACCATTCTTAACACTCTGTAAAATTGGTCTCAGCCATGCAGTTTGTTGCTAGCAGAGCAGTGGTGTAGGGGTTGGAGGATGAGGTCAAGTCCATCTCCTCCTCTTTAGAGGAAACGAAGGTGATCACTCCATTCTTTATTCTCTATCCCATTCATTCTCTAGCTTTCCAAAGCAACTTGTCTAAAAAAAATTCATAACGGAATTTAAGAAAAAAAAAAATCTTTATTCGTTTTCTTTTTGAAAGCATTAACCTCATTTTAATGGGCCGGAGACCAAGTGTGCGGAGATCACAATTTGGATGGGTCTGATTATGGACTAAACACAATACATAAATACATCAGGCTCTTAACACCCTCCGCACCCGAACATTATCGCATTACTGGAGCGCTTTGTTGCGACGGCAGCCTGAGTATGAAAGCAATCTCTCCTGCGGTGTGGCTGGCTCCAGCAGCATGGCTCTGATAAGGGGGGACCGTACGCAAACCCTGCCCTCCCTCCTGACACCACCCCCGCCCACCACACCCCCCCTATCCCAGCCCTGTCGGCCCCATCCACTGCCTGCTCCACTGGACTAAGCTTTGAGCCTAATCCTCCAGAAAGAGGGTCTGATTATTGCTGACCAGAAAGCACAGGCGAGATGGGGAATCAAGTTTTGGGGGAAGGCAGAAAAAGACAAGAGAGATGAATGTTATTTTCCCACAGTCTGTGCTGGTTCGCTTTGCTTTTGTTTACTTATTAATCTTATATAAATCATTTTCATGCTAGATGATGCTTAACGTGTACGATTAGTCTGTACGGGTGCAGTCTGTGAAGGTCAAGGTTAAATCATAAACAGTTTTTGTTGTCATGAACAGACTGTGGTACATTTCTAGTCCTCCTATTGTGCACAGATAGAGTTGTTGACATAAAGAGAGACTCCGTGTTTGCTCTCTTGATAAGGCCTTTCAGAATGAAGTATATGGAAATGACTGCTATTATGTTGCATGAATAGGCACTGACTCTATAAGAGCCATATCCTATTTTCATGCCATTTATTCGTACTATGGGCTGCATTAAGGGTCTGGAAAAAACCCTACTTTAAAACCTCAGCCCAGAACTGCTGAAATAGCACATGATGAGCTGCCGCAGATATGAGATAGAGTTTAATGCAGCGGTGTAGGAGAAATATCGCTCTTTACTGAACTATTATTGCAGTCCCATAAACAGAAAGTGGATTTAACACCCCTTCAAAGGAACCAGTTTTGAATACCTCAATTATTATGTCTGTGTTAAGGCTAGACAGTCTCCAGTGATTAAAGCAGTTTGTACATCAGCCAAACGGCTGGTGTGTCTCAATCAGGTGCGGCTCATTTTAATGAAATTTGGTAGTCTTAGTCAGCAGCAAAACACTGGCCTGCACTTCATTAGAAACTTGTCCTTTTGGGTGGTTTTCGGGATTGATCTGTGCTGCAAATTTGCCGATGTGTGTGTCTTAGAATCCGAGATATTGATTATGAGAAATATAGATATGAAGGCTTGATTACGATGAACAAACTTAAGTTATATAGCAATTATGGTTTTATTTTCCTGCAGAATGTAATTCTGGTTCAGTCATACCATGCTTGAAACAATACAGTAGCTGTCCAAATCTGGGGTTTATCAAAGTGAAAGCATCTAGAGATCTTATTAGCAGTCACACAGATACCTTGTTACCTTCAAACACCTCACCAAGTGCAGAACAAATGCGGCTATTCCAAATGATTTTCATAAAAACCCCAACAAAAGATAACAATGCCCTGCTACCCAGAGCAGCTCAGGCCACATTAATAAAGCAGCATGCAGCTGTGTTGAGTTATGCAGAATAGTTAGGGTCATGTTTTATAGATGTTTTGTGGTCTGATTCCTTTACGGCTGCTGTTCTTCCGCAGGTTTCAGTAGTGGATTTACCTGGTGGAGGACGGCGCATGGAGCGCCGCGTGGGGCTGAACCGGACGCAGGACGTGGCCGTGTGCTGGTGGCCCCTCTGTAACGAGGAGGTTAGGCCTTGGTCTCCCATCCCTAGTGCAGTGGAAAGGGCCAACCTGGTGTTGCTCGCCTGCTTGGATACACCAGGGCTTACGGTAAGCAGACACTGACATTGCTTCAGGGTTGGCCTCTTATCCCTTTCTGAACTAATATTTTTGGGTGATGAAATTGAATGTTGTGAGAGTGAGATTTTGGATAAACTTGAAGGTCAGATAATAACCAGGGTGTGACCTCCTAAAGAATATAAATACTTTTAATAATGCCCTCGCAATGCTCCACTGCTCAAGGTTTCCGAAGATTGTCAATCCCTTTTTCGCCCCAGTCTTTTTGTCCCATTTTACCTTTCTTTTGTCATGCTTTACCAATCGCCATTGTGTTTGTCAATGAGCTGCTGTAAGTCCCAAACTGTTCACTTGAACTTTTTTCTTTTTTCTTTTTTTACATGAACAGCCAACCTTTGACCTTTTAACCCCCTTCCTGTGTAGCAGACAATCTTTCATTGTAGTATGTGTCCTGTTCTTCAGCGAGTCTGCAGTTACGCAACAGCTATGCGGAGGTACAAAAAAACAAAAAACAAATGATATAGAAATATTTTGCATATAAAATAGAGCTGCAGTACAAACACCAATCCATCATTGTATTTAAAGGTACCACTTTTTTCCCTTTTTTTTGTTTCTGCTTGCCTCTTGTAACTAGTATTCAACTGGTTATGTGATCAAAACATGGCGACCACAGTGAAACAAAAATATAAGACAACTGCATTTATTAGGCTACTGATACGACTGGAGTCTACATCTCAAAGCTACACTTCCTTTATTGTGTGTGAAATTTTGAGGTAAAAACGAGGTGCTGCTAATAACCCTGTCTGTCCACTTCTCCATCTCTACTGTACATTCAAGGGCCTATCAGCACTGCTTAATGTTGAATGGCGACGATTCAAAAAACAGCAAGCAGTGCTTAAGCTCCCAACGTTGCACTCTGGTTTTAAACATATGCAAAATCTTCACTGGCAGAGCAGGGGATGAGAGAGACGAGTAAACAGAGCTGCGTTTCCAATCGCAAATGCACCAAATGAAAACAAACAAGGGGTAGAAAACTGCTAAATAAAAAAATAAAAGGGGGGGCAGCATAAAGCGACGCTGGATTGCTCTGGTTGGAAATGAACCCTGGATTTATCCTGGGCCTTCACCTATTTATTTTCCTCTCTCTCTCTTTGTCTCTCTCTTGCTCTCGATCTCCGTCTCTCTCTCTCATTTTTCTACGGTTAAAAAACATTAAAGTGTCTCTCGCCTTCATCGTTTCTAATTAAAGTGTTTGTTGTCATTTTCAGATCCGTGGTGTGAAATCAAGCTAGCAGTTTATGTAAGACGCGAGCGGTGAATCAAACGGTTCGCTCAGCGCACAGACACACACTTCAATCAATTCTGCCTCATATATATGTTCCCTTTGTTAAGTTTGCTATCTGCATGCTAAACCCATTTTCTGCTTAGTCTTCAGCATTTAAAAAGTACGCTTTCTTTCCCTATGTGGTCTTAATTCTTACCCCTCGCAGATAAGCACTGCCAAGAGACACACGGGGAAAAACACTCGTGCACACACACTTATTTATGCAAACGTTTAACATTTATAATCAATTCCCCTGTTCCTGGAATTTAATGATTTTAATAAAAATAGTTTTATATATACTCTTATTTTGCATTTGAGCTGGTTATGTTTTCAGTAAGCATTTGATACCATTTTACTCTCTTTTTTTGTGTTTTTTTTTTTTTTGTTTTGTTTTGCATATTGGGGTGGTTGTTGTTATGTTTTCTGTACGCGTTAGATGTTGTTGAATATCCTGTTATCTCTCTCGGAACACTTCTCTCTTCGTTCGTTTGATCTGCGTGTTTACCAGGCATCTGTACTTTATTTAAAATTGCCACATTTCTTGTGTCCTCAGCCAAACACATATTATCCTTTTCACCCAGTGTGAAGTGAAAGCAGAAATAGTTTTACAGTTTTAGGCCTGTGTGAAAAGTACTCCAGAATTTAAACATACAGTAGGACATAGAGTCAGTGACATTCAGGGACTTCCACTTTTTCTTTTCTTGAGGAAATATGACCACAATTATACCTCTTTGAAGTCACTTTTAATCAATTTACCAGATCCTTGCTGAAGAAAAGTGTAAATTTTACCCCCAACTTTTCAGTGGTAGTATAGATACGCACATTGTCTGACCAAGGTATTTGTCCTGCTGAATTAATTCTGCTTTTTGAATGTATTCCTTTTAATGTGGTCGGTGTTGATTTGATTTCAGAAGGCTCATGTGGAATGGTTTCAATCTCTGTCGTTTTTCTGTGCATGGCTGCTGTTATGATTCCAGACCATGTTATATATGAAGAGAAAAGGTCCGAGTGGAATGTGATTTCTCGGGTTAAATTCTTGGGCATGTGCAGGTGCAGTAGAGCGAATGCTTCTGTGTTGATTTCATGCCACAGCGGCCTGACAAGCATCTGAGTAGCGCGCACACACACACATACATTTACACACACCAGAAGAGCGGAGACTCAGCAGCAAGAACTTTCATAGATTGCCTTCATCATCATCTCCCTTTCTCTCTCCCTCTCTCACTGTCCCCCTCTCTCCCTCTCTCTCACTGTTTGCTCTCTGAGCTGGAAAATTGGCTCAAAGAGCTCTACTGCTGTGAACAAGGCCTGCTGCTCAGCTGGACTTCTTTGGGTTTATCTTTCAAGCTGCAAAAGAAAGTCCAGAGAAGAGAAGAAAAGAAAAGAATAGTTTTGACCAGTCACTGAAACCAATAACTAACAGAGACTCACTTACCACTGTTCTCTCTTTCTCGCTCTCCTTTGCCCCCCCCCCAAACCTCCCCAACTCACCAAGATGCCGTTTGTCTTTGTGAAATTGAATCTGTCATTGTTTCAGCGGCAGCTGTGGGATTTGCAATGTTTGTGTGTGCGTGTGTGTGAATGCAAGTCTTAAGAAGCGTCACTCTGTGAAGATGTTAAAACCTTTGTGGCGGGTGGGAGAAAGACACTCGAAATGTCCCCCAGTGCTGAGGCAAACATACTGCCTCTCAACCGGCTCTCCTTTATTTCTTCACCTTTTTGTTTTTGTTTAGTGTTACCGTGGCAAAGAGCTTAGCGCTTTCTTTCTATGGCTATCCGTTACTACTAAACCGGATAAACAACTGTAAGGATTGTGCAATTCCTTATGGCACTTCAAGTCTGCGATTTTACACTCTCAACGAAGCATAATGTTACTCAAGGCATTTAAATGTGTGTATTATTAGCCTGAATATTATCTGTAGCACTGCCTTGCATGGTATTATCAAAGCGTTAGCCTGGGGAGGTCACAAATTCTGGCCTGAGCTGCAAGCTGACCACTTTAAAATGGCCCGATGAGGTGTTCAACCTAGCCCTAGCTAGTTTTTGACTAGCTTAGTGCTAGCGGGGTCAACATTATCGGAGTATTAGCCAAAGCAGTTGGGGCGTTGGTCTTTTGCTAGCGTGGTCAGTGGGGTGTTGGTTCTGAGCCCGGGCCCAGCTGTGGACAGGCCCAGAATGGGGGCCTCTGTGGCTGGGGCAGGTGTGTCTCAGCGGGGCCTGGCTCTGTGGAGATCTGGCACTGTTCCGGATCTCCCCTCTGTGCTGTCAGCAACTCCTCTCCCGCCCTCTCACTAAACCCCTCTCACCCCCTGGGGTGCAGCGGGAGTCGGCCCAGGGGGGATTACAGCTAAAAAAAAAAGACAAAAAACTCATCCCCTGCTTTCACAGAAACCATCGGCAACCCGCTTAACTCGGTCTCCTACACTGGCGCACACGCCACGGTTCTGTGCCAGCCCATCGCTCTCAGTCTCTCTCTCACCGCACCATCTGCACCAGAAACACACATACTGCAGGTAAACCCCAACTTCCTGCATGCTACCGTCTGATAGGACACTTTTTAAGCTGTTTGTGTGCACATTTTGAGGTTAAATCTCCAAACAAATTTGCTCAACATGTGTGTTGGGCCCGTGATTTCTACTGTCTCAGCGATGAAGGTGCCCATGCTGAATATTTACTTTTGCAAAATGTTTGTAACTTTTGGTTTAGTTGTGGTTTTTCAAGACTGCTTGCATTTTCCATTTTTGTTTTACCTTTTTTACCTTTATCTTTTGTAAATATAATATACTCACGCACTTTCTGAGAATCGTGGTGTAGCAGAGCACATGCTTTGACACATTAAGGTTTTCATTGTATTTATTATAATTTCTTCTCCGTTTGACTAAAATTTACTTATCGTGCATAACTTTGTATTTTTTTTATTCATCACACACATTCTCAAATAGGTGTCAAGCTTGAGTCGTTTTCTCTTTTCTCATCCCTTTTTATTCTCTTCCAGCTATAGTACTACACTATAAATAAAACTACCAAATATTTAGTTAAATTTATAATAAAATAAATATTTTGCAGTTCAGAACTAAACTATAAACAATATAAACCAAATCAAATATATGAACCAAATAGTATTTGTCTGTTGTGAAAAATGAAAAGGAAAAAGTATGAAAGCTTGGCTTCAGCAAAAATAACTTTCACCAAATATTTCCTATAATTGTGAACTGGGCATGCACAACCAATTTTTAATTAATGAACTGGTAGATGCAAGGGTATACATCCTTTTTCTGGTAAAAATAAATACTTCAGTGATTAATTATATTTTTTTGCCTCCCTGTTTCTCTCTGTATAGGTTTTGAGCTCTATCCGAACTGATGGGAACCCTATAGACTGCAGATTCAGTTTGACCCAACCCTACCATATACTGACTGTGGAGCTTCACCAAGAGGCCAAACACTCCACGTCTGAGCTGAACGAGGAGGCCCAGCCTCCTAAAGTCCAAACCTGTGTGTATGAATGTGCTCGAGGACATCTCCAACGTCTGTCCAGCTCTCCTCTACCCCTGACGTCCAAACCTATAATCTGTTGTCGTGACCCGTTGGAGCGCTGGATTCTCCTGGGGTTTCAGGATTGCTCTGTAGTTCTTTTTGACCCACAGACGGGACACTCACATTGGGCCTCTTGCTCCATGGTGCCGACGGTACTAGCGTGGCATCCTTCAGGAGCTCTGTTAATGGTGGGCGGAGGTCAAGGCGAGCTCCAGTGCTTTGATATGGGACTCTCACCTCTCCCTCTGCGGTTAGTAAGTGAAGATCCGACTCCTGGCTCTATAGGCCCCAGCCTGCAGCTTTCTCATCACATTAAAACCTCTGAGGCTCTAGAGGGGCTTCATTGGGCCTACTGTCCAATATCCCATGGAAACGAGGGTCTGGAGGCACATGACTTACTGCTGCTTCGATTTCATGGAGGGCCGCTTGCTGCACTGAGGCTAAGACTAGGTCAGTGGGAACTTTGTGTAGTTTACTAGATTGAAATCAGAGTAGATCATTTGAGATTCCTGAACATCATTGTTTTTATATAGCTAGAAGGCATAAATCACAAACACACAGGACTCTTGAAGAGAGAATTTTAAACCTGACACTTAAACTACCATTCAAAATTTGGGGTCAGTTAGATTTAAAAAAAAACTTTACTCAGCAAAGTTTCAGTAAATTGAAAAAGTGACTGTAAATAAATGTATAATGTTGCAAAAAATTTGTTTTCTCTGTTTATCAGAAATCCTGAAGAAAATGTATCAAGGTTTCAAATATATATATATAAAGAAGCATAACTGCTTTCAACATTGATAATAATTCATGTTTTTAGAGCATCATATTAGAATGATTTATTATCTTTGTCATCACAGGAATAAATTATGTTTTACAAACAGAAAGCCTTTATTTATATTTATATTTATATAAATTGTAACTAATTTTTAAAATGTTACAGTTTTTATCTGTACTTTCAAATAAATGCAACCTTGATAAGCATAAGATATTTCTTTCAAAAACCTAAAAAAAAAATTCAGACCCCAAACTGTTCAATGTTAATGTATAATAAATAATTATTTTTATTTAATTAATAAATAATTAATATTATTTATTTAAATATTTTAATACATATTTTTAAATAACAGGTCTGTGTATAAAATTGATTACTTCGCATACGTTAGAGAACGTATTACGCAACTCTGATATTGGTTATGTAGAAAATACAAAAAAAAATTGTAAAAAAAAAAATAGCAGTTGGCGCAAATTCTTTAACATATTAAACTGTGATATTTGGTTTTCTGGCTACTAAGAGACCAAAATAAAGGGTCTGATGTCACAATCCTTGCACACTGGCAAATCTAGTGATTAGTCCTTCCAGAAGTAATCGTTGTAGCAACCTTGTAAAGGACGCACATAAGGCCGGCCTATCAGAATAGAGCTTGTCTGAACGAGAGAGTGTGTGGTGTTGTTGTGTGTTATATACTTCAGAGTGTGAGTGTGCCATCTGAGATTGCGTTCTTTGTAGAAGCACACAGACATTTGAGGTAATGGCAGAAGCAGGGGCCAAGTCTTCTGAGGTCACTCGATACCCACCCTTGGGCTGCCACCTCCAGGTGCATTCTGGGATGCATTTCTCTGATAAATCATTTACAGTGGCTTGCAGTCCCTCAGGGCACCAGATAAAGTTTGCCAATCAAAACCTGCCCATGCCTAGAGTTTAATTTTGACTTTGGAAGTGAATGTGACTCCCAGCGACTCAAAGTTTTAAACGGAGAGCGTCAGCAAGAGAAAGAGTTTTCTACGAGAGAGAGAGAGAAGTAGAAAGCAAGGGAGGGTGTAAGGGAGATAGAGCGACAGCAGTTCCCTCTCCTCTGATCGCGTGCCAAGGTTTTGATGAAGAAAGCATACGCACATCCTTCCCGACTGATAATTCGGAGCAGCTATTGAGCAGCGCTTGTTTGCCCGTTTGTTTATTTATTTGTTTGTGAACGTGTTCGTTGGGCTTGTCTTGCTCAAATGCCCGTATTTATTGACTTATATCTCTAGAACTGCTACATGATGAAGTGAGTGAATCGGACGCGCAGAGGATGAAAGAGTTGGCAGACCTCCAGTCTTTCCAAGGAAGCAGCTCTTTCTTTTTCTTTTGCTCACCCTCCCTTCGTTTTTTCCTCTCCTCCCTGAGTTATCTCATCTGGGCACGCGCTCGGCACAGGAGAGCTGCTGTACGGAGTGGATACGGGGGGCAGCTGGCCGGCACACTCTGAGAAAGTGAAAGAAAAAAAAGAGAGTGAGGGAAACAAGATTAATTTAAAGGAGAGGAAATTGCACAGCATTGCAGTTTGGAGCCCTTTGGTTGCATCACATAGGACACTATGTGTATTTGTTTTGGTTGTGTCAGATTGTGCGTATATATTTATTAAATATTGCAAATGAATAAATAATTGGGGTCTTGTTTTATACTTACAGCAATTAAGAACAAGAAAAACAACTTCAGTTAGAGTCAAGGTTTTTCACTGCACAGAACATTACATTTTAAACTTTATATATTAAAAAAAAGAAAAAGGTAACAATTGAATCTTGTTTCATTTCACATTTTTTCATTTAGTCCAATGAAATATTGTGACAATTAAATTTAGTCTGTATTCATTTAAAAATGTAATACACATATATGTGTGTAATAAAACATATGTGTAAGGTAACTGTTAATCTGTGCACTTTTCATCCTCAGGCTATTCTTTTTCAGTTTGGTTTAAGTCTGTGTGCAGCGCCGCAGCTCTTCTGTGTCTGTGCTGACGTCTGTCATTTCTCTCCACACTGTTATTAGTCACATTAGTTGCTCTTCAGGGGTTTGTGGGTAGGCGGCTTGTTAATTTCCCACATGCAGTTTTAATTGGACCCTACTCGACCTCCCTTCCAAATTCACTTACCAAAAAAATGGTGGCTGACGTTTTATTTGCCGCAAAATGGCGCCTCCTTCTGCTCCCAACATCCACAGGAGATGATTTCTCTCCAAGAGGGGAGTTAAATTGGTTTAGCAACAGAGAGAGATAACAAACATGGGTCATTTACTCTGCTGTGTTATGTGCATGTTTCTTCATGTGTAAGAATCATGAATACTGATGATCCTGAGGGCTTGTTTGATTGATAAGCAACGTATTTCTCTGTTTGTGTGGTGTTTGTCGGTAATGTTATGGTGTGTGTGGCTGTGCTAATGGTCTCCTGATGAGAAATGAGCAAGGTTAAGCGGCGATTGAGTGTGCCGTTCAGAAGCAGATCCAGTATGGCTGGTTTAAGCTCTGTTACATTATTAAAGCTGCCTTTACGAGTGTCAGTCGCCTCAGGTGATTACTGCTCATTGTGATCACAGACACTAACGTTCACAGAAAGTTAGCAAGAGTATGGGCAGATGAGAGAAACGGAAAGAGGTGTCAGAGAAAGAAAGAAAAACAACAGGAAAAAAGAATGAATGTGTGTGTGTGTGTGTGTGTGTGTGTGTGTCTGTGTGTAATGAACAAAGGGGAAGTTTTAGTGGCTAAATATATGAAATGCTGTTGACGCACTATGAAACCTGAAACTACTGTAAATTTAACACTGACCTGAAGATATTAAAGATTATAGCCGATACAGTAACAACAGTAATAGTAACTTTAGGGCTTATAGCAAAACTGATTTTCTAAAGTACTGTGTTATAAATACTGGTTTAAAAAAATGTAAACTTACAGCAAAATAAGTGTCTAACTTATTAACTTTTTGTAATTAAAAATTATGCTTACTCTGTGAGATTACTTTCTGTAATACACTGCTCAGAAAATAAAAGGAACTCTTAAACAGCATAATGTAACTCCAAGTCACACTTCTGTGGAATAGACAACAGGTGGAAATTATAGGCAATTAGCATGTTTTGATGTTTTGGTCATTTTTGAATGCTGACTCTAGAGGTAGCATGAGACAGAGTCTACAACCATTGCTGTTCATCCAGGATGGCACATCAATGCGAGCTGTGGCAAGAAGGTTTGCTGTGTCTGTCAGCGTAGTGTCCAGAGCATGG
>JAUMHP010000072.1:8412569-8455187 GCA_032361065.1 Enteromius trimaculatus | reverse complement strand
GAAGGAATTGATGCTATGGACTGGCCGCCCATTTCCCAGACCTGAACCCAGTTGAGCACATCTGGGACATCATGTCTCGCTCCATCCACCACAGACTGTCTAGGAGTTGGCGGATGCTTTAGTCCAGGTCAGGGATGAGTAGGGAGGTCATACAGGCCGATGGAGGCCATCTCATTTTGACTTGTTTTCAGGTCATCAAATCAGAGTTGGATCAGCCTGTCGTGTGTTTTTCCATTTCAATTTTTAGTGCGACTCCAAATCCAGACCTCTAATAAATTTGATTTCCATTGATAATTGATAGTTGAATGTGCTGACAGCAAAATCACAAAAACTATGTAAAGAACAAAGCATTTAATAAGAATATTTCATTCATTCAGATCTAGGATGTTTTATTTTAGTGTTCCCTTTATTTTTTTGAGCAGTGTATATTCCTGAATTGACTAGACAACATTATTTTGGTTGTTATTTGAAAAGCAATTACGCAGCACATCTATTACTTGATAGTAGTACCATGTTACATATATATACATATATATATATATATATATTAATACCATTATATACACTACCATTTAAAAATATTCATCAGCAAATTGGTGTATTAGAATGAATTCTGAAGGATCAGATGACACTCAATTAATGGCTGCTGAAAATTCTGCTTTGTCATCACAGGAATAAATTATCAATTTGTAATTTATATATTATACAGCAGTATTGCTGTTTTTACTGAATTTTTATCAAATCAATGTAGCCTTGTAGAATTTATTTATTTATTTATTTATTTTGTTTTAAAAGGCAAGCATTTGAATGGTAATGTTAAAGTATACCATCATGATGTAAAAGTAATGTGTATTGTCCTTCTCCTCTCATTTGCCTTCAAAAATTGTATTTCATCATAGAGTGGCATGATATCTGGCATCTAACATCAGCTGTGAAAAATCAATCAAGTAACCACTGTGCATAAAATAGTGTGTGATTGTTATTCAGGTAAATTTGAGAAGCTTTGTAAACAGCTAAAGGTTCATCCCTTAGCTCCATTAGCTTAGATGTCCATTCACCCTACTCTGGTTGATTCCCTGCTGTACGTTTTTTGTTTTTAAGCATCTTTAAGGTAATTCTGTCAGCAGTGTCCACACCAATGACTATGTTTAACAGTTCGGTGCTCTCTCTCACGCACGCACGCACACACACACACACACACACACCTTTCAACAGTGTTACAGGAAAAGAGCACTGACTGAAGATCGATCCAAATGTCAATGGCAATCTTACAGAGTGTCGCCTCTAAAGATCTACCACCTCATATGATCCAGAGCTTCCATAACCTCTTTCTCGCTTTCTCCGTTCTGTGGAATTGTGAAATTTCTATTGTTATTTTTTGATTTATAATGGGATTGAGTCGATTACATCTAGTATTTGATGAAAATGTATTCATTATTCATTTATTCAGTAATCATATATGTCATATGTGTCACTTCATAATCATTCAACCACTTAATAATAACATGTTTATTCTATGTGCAGGTGTGTTCAATGGCGCTCAGCTAGGCCCAGGTGATCTGGTACAGCACCGTTTGCGCTGTGAGGAGGTGGATGCAGCACTGGGAATTCTGGGTAATATGGACTGGGCCATTATGGGAGCAGAGTGTTACAGGTCACTCATCTCCATCACAGATCACCTGCTGAGACAACCACTGGACCAGCAAACTGAAGGTAAAGACTCCAGACCTGCAGGCTTTGATTTCTGAAAAGAGACTAAACCTAAACTTAATTGGTGTCAAAGAAAGTGCAGTGTAGAATCAAAAAGGTCTTTAACCTTTAAGATAACAGTATTAAAATCTTGCTCTGGTGCGATAGCTAATAGAACCATGGAGCACAATAAAACATATATGTATTGTAGAAATAAAGTAGTTTGACACTTTGTGATTGTGGTTAAAAGTGCGTTACATTATTAACATGTGTTGATTAAGTAATTATTACCACCTTGAAGTTTGTTTTGAGAAATTCTCTAGTATAATTTGTTTGCAGATTCCACTTCATTTGATATTTTTTTATGTAATGCAATGAGAACCGTTTGGAGCAACTTCTTGTGAGTACATATTTGATCTTGAATATTATTGCAGGTCAGTTGGAAGCTGTGCTGGGGATGTTTTATGCCCCCTGCAGACCCCTCTCAAACACTGTAATACTGGAGTACAGAGACCCCATCAGCCGATACGCCCGCCGATTCTTCCATCACCTGCTCAGGTACACACATACACACTGCCTTCTGCATCTGATTGATTCCTCTTTAGTTGAAAACAGTTAAGTCAAGTCTTCAGAAATGTCTTTGCTTCTGACTTCTCTCTTCCAGACACCAGAGGTTTGAAAAAGCCTTCTTGCTGGCTGTAGATATCGGTGCAAGAGATCTTTTCATGGTGAGCATACATGTACATTTTCAGACATGCACATACAATGAAAAAAAAACAATATAAATATCTCAATTTAGTTATTTTCAATAATTTAGTTGACTTTAGTTTCCTTCAGTTAACGGTCACATGAAATGTAGTAAATACATTTTTAAATATAATTTTTTTTAATGTTATTATTTAATTATTAGATTTTTAGCAACTCACAAACTCTTTGCAGTTCGCCTTTAGAATCCTCCAGGAGTTCATGAACCCCTGATTGGGGTTACCTTCAAAGTATGGGATCAGTAATATTTCATTAAAAATATTATTTTATTTAGCAAGAGCACATTAAATTAAGCTACAGTACAGACATTTGTAATGTTACTAAGATTATATTCCAGATCTTTTTTTTTTATATTTTCAAATAATCCTAAAACCAATGTATCAGAAATATTGAGCAGCAATACTGTTTTCAACATTGATAATAATAAGATGGGTACTTGATTTTATTTAATTATTCTTTCATTCAATATTGTGACAAGGTATACATTAAAAATATGTTTTAGAGTGACTGAAATAAACTTAAAAATGTCTTGCCGTTGTCTATGTCAATAGGTTAGTTATGGGAGTGTTACGCATGCAGAGAGCTTTGAGTTGGCTCTGTTTTGGACTAAGAGGCTCTGGGCAGGTGCAGCTCGGGGCTTGAGGCCCCTGGCCATGTCACGTCCCCTCTCTCCTATACCATAACAAGAATCCCCAAGACTCCAGAGACCAACAGTTGCTAAGAGAAAGAGGGAGGGGGTGCGGAAGAAAAAGAGCGAGGGAGTCTGTCTTTCACTGCTCTCGTGGCCGGTACACTATCTTTGCTCTCCCTCTCCTTTCTCACTCCTTTAAATGGTCTTGTGTGTGTGACCCCTTTTCTAGGCCTCCTCTCTCCATGCCCGAGTGACACCTTCCCTATTAGCGTTCACACCGACCGCTGTCTCTCTCTTTCTCTCTGTCCTTTTTTCATGCAGTTCCTCTCTCTCCCTCCTTCTTTCACGCCGATCGCACTCGTTCCAATTCATTCCCCACTAAGTGCTGCTGCTGAGGGCCCCAATTGAAAAGGTGGAGCTCGAGCCACACAAGCCTGAAAGGGCAGAGAAGAGAGGGAGGGAGGGAGAGAGAAGGGCAAAGGAAACCTGGATCTGTTATTCTTGGGACATGCACTGGGAAAACGCAAAAGAGAAAGGATGAGAGACGAAAGTGGCAAATTATGAATGGCCCATGAATATCAGTCCTTGTGAATCAACAAAGAGCAAAGAGAGAGCGAGCTAAAGGCAGGGAAACAGAGAGAGAGGGAGCTAAAGGCAGTGGCGTTTCACCCCGTGGTTTTGGCTCTTGCCTAATTAGCCACAGAAGTTAAATTAAACCACCCACAGGAGAGAGGGAGAGAAAGAAAGCAAGAGAAAGGCAGAGAACGAGCGGGGGTCCTTGCTCCATCTGATCTGGTCCCCTCTGTGTCACAAAGGTCAGCTGAAACAAAACGGACAGAGCCCCACGTAAGAGTCCCCAGTATGAGCCGGGCTTGAGTCTCCATTGTCTCCGATCCAACAATGGAGCACCGAAAGAATTTCTCTTTCTTTTCTTTTGTAAGAAGCCTTTTGTGAAGTGAAGCACTTTGGTGTTGGAAGAAATTGGAGGGGTCGGAGTCACCCAAAGGGGTAGAGAGGAAGGGAGAGGGAGGGCAGGGTTGCCCCTTCAGTCGTTCGCTGGAGTGTTTTGCATAATTGTAACATTCTATACTTGTAATTATCCTCTGATGTGAACCCTGATAACGCCTGTGCTAATTCGCTTAGCCGTATTCCGCTGACTTTCCTCCATCCTGTGCTTTTTTTTTTTTTTTGATGTGCCGATTAATTAATTAGATCATAATTGTGATCATATGCTTGCTTTGTTGGTTAATGGGGCGTGTGTTTGCTGGAAACGGAGGGGGCCGGTGTTAATATCAATGATTGCGGCACTGAGCTGATATTGGCTGATATTTCTGTGTTGAGATGGCTAATGAACTCTGTAAGACCCTCTCGTGTATCTGATAAACGCCTTCCTCAAACACTCACGTGGATTACAGGTGTGATCCTTCAGAATTGTTTTCGCACGTGTGTGTGAGTGTGAGCGTAAATGTGCAGTTGTGCATGTAATGGTTCTCTCTCTTGCTCTGCTCCACTGGTCCATATTAATTTCAAACTCTTTTCTGACGTCGAGTGAATATCAAGCATCATCGCTGGACCAGCTGTTTATCCTGTCTCCATGTGCCTCTCCAGTCAAAAATAACACTAAAAGGCTGTTTATCTGCGTTTGAGCTCTTAAAGCTCTTAAATAAATAAGATTAGACCAGATCCTGTGTCCTGTGTAAGCTGTGGTGAATAAGAGGTATAATATCTGATTTATGTACAGAATTATTGTCATCCCTCTTAGATGTCTGGATTCAGTTGCTTTTTCTCCGTCTGTCTCTCTGTTTCTTGGCCTTCCTCTTCTTTTTTTTTTCTCGACTCAGAAAGCATTATGTTCTGCTAAGCTAGAATAGAGGTTTTCAGATGCAATGCTAATATCCAGCATTATTAATATTGGCACTCTTTTCCTCTCTCTATTGTTACATCTGATTTTTCCTCTTATAGATGTGGTTATAGAAATGTAGAGGTTCTTAAAATACACAGCCGCTCTTATGAACTGGTCGCTTAAAAAGATTCATGAAACTGTATCAAATGGTTCTCCTAAGGTAGTTTTAGATTTGAATCAGATTCTGATCGTTTAGAGTAATAGTAAGTTTGCAGTTGACTCAGTAAATGAGGAATACATTATGTCCCATTCAAACTGGGCAAAAAATTAGTACTTGTAATTAAATATATATATAAAAATTGAATTGAATTTAGGAACAAAACTGAGGTTTAATCCTAAACTTTCAATCCTAGCTTTTTTTAAAGATGCCAAATATTATACCATAATTGAGTGGTTCTGTGTTTTCTCTAGTAAAAGGTATTTGGCTCCTAAATGTTAATTTAGACTTTTTAATGTCTGGTATCCTGCGATTGTTTTGGTTAGGTTATTGGCTCTCGTCCCTGAGCCTGTGAAGAGCTAAATCAAGTCCTGTTTGATGTTTGTAAGTCACTCTTATCCCCCTCCCCTCATTTGATCAGACTTGCAGAGCCCGGTTGACAATACAGGCATTAGTGCTCTGCAGGTCTGACTGTGCTGCATTCACCCTCCCTGCATCTCGCTGCAGCTCTGACTGATGTCCCTGAAGCGGAAGGATGGGTTTAACGTTTAAATGGACAGAAAGAGAGAGGATCTTATTAGTTCAGAGTCAGCACTGAGCTCCTCTCCCAACTTTCACTTTAATTTACCCATGAATGGGCCCCTTCAAGATGGTCAAATGTAGCCTGTCAATTACATTATTATTCGTTCTTCCACAGTGTCTGAACATCTGAGGACCTTCTCGACTGATACATAAGGACATTCAGTTCACTGATAAAGTTCGTACCACATGGTCCAACATGCATACTACATAAGATTTGTTCCACAAAACCTCTGGCTCTTAAATTTTGATTGGATGAGTGACATTATATGGTATACATGAAAATGCGACCAAATATGAATTATCTTAAGCAGACGAGTTTACCACAATTGTTTGACTTATTACACTCCTGGTAACTGATTGATGAACCATTACCAGACAGAAATTAATTCATGCAATTATTTGCCAGCGTATTTGCTGTTGCTTCATTTCGTGAAAAAGAAGAAAACTTTTAGTTTTAGTTTATTCTGCAATTGACAACTTTTTTTACTTTAATACCCCAGAGATTTCTGTCAGTAAAGCACATCTAGTGTCATTGTTCAAACAGCAGTCGGATGGGCTTTATCTCTGTTGTACGTCTCAATCCAGCATCCATTTTGGTGGGACTAATGGTGTGACATTTAAAAACATGTTTGTGGGTTAATGGAGGTCTCCTGACTGCATGAGGCTCTATAATAGATATATTATAGTCTATTCTCTGGGATGAGAGGGCTCATATTTAAGAGAGAGAAAGAGCAAGAGCGAGTGTGTGGATGTGTGTGCGTCGCACACCCACCTGCTCGTAATGACAATAGTTTAAACTGTATTCTGACATAAAGAGCATCGCTCCTGCTTTTTAAAAGATGACACATGCCTTTTCCCACATCTTTGTGCTTATTGAAACCAGTATGATTGCATCCGGTCAGAGTTCAGGGAGAAAGAGAAAAAGAGGGAGGACAACATAAAGGCGACTGAACAAATGAGCAAGACTGATTTTTGAAAGTTTGATACTTTTATCTGCCCCCCCCCCCCTCCTCTGAAACTTCAAACAGGTTATTTAATCTATTCTCTCTCTCTCTCCTTTTCTCCTGCAGCCTCTCTTCACTCCTTTTCCTTTTTCGAGCAGAGCGCAAAAATGAAAAAGGGAAAAAACTGAAGTATTGTCATGTGAGCTGAGATTAATTTTAGATTGCTCTGCTGTTCTGCTTTACCTTCAAAGGACCTCCATTACGTGGCAGCAGATAAGGGTGAGGTGGTGTTAGCCGCTGTAGCCAAGAAGAAGGCTAATGAAACAGACGCAGAGGCACAAACATCGGCACCAGGTGAGAGAATCATTCTCATAATGTTATAATAAAAATGCTCCAAGATCTCCTATTGATGTTTTGATGATTAGTGTTTACACGCTCAAAATTATTACGTTTTCATTTACTCAGGTTTTCCTGGCCACATCTCATTCACCTTCCGTTGGGTAGACAAACATATTAAGCTCCGATACTGGAGGTGCAATTATTCTGACGCAGAAAAATGGCTTATTTCAGCTTCAGAATTTACTCTAGCTCTGAGAAAGCCCAGACTCTGTTCATTTCATTAATTCTTTCATGATATGACGTAAGGCGCATGTGACTCTGGTGGTGGCACCACTGGGAAATTAAAAAAAGTCATTAGGTTTCGTCATTTTTAATCTCTTATGTAATTATATTTGACTATTTGAAAGGTTTTTTTGGAGCGCTCTGTGCAGATATAGAGAGTTTGATTCATTCACGTTGTTAATTGGCTGAATAGGACGGGTTTAAAGTCCATTGACCTCAGCTCTGATATTCTGTTTCCCGCTGACCTGATGAGAACGTCCCACGTGCTGTTCATCAGCGATGTTCAGCATATATTTTCTCAATAGGATGGGCATACGTTCAATGAAAGAAAGCAGTATAAAGAACGGAAAAGCGAGAGGGGGATGAGGGCCAAACAGAAGTGGTTTGGCTAACAGGTGTACAGATGAGACAAGGGAGGTGTTTAGCTTCTAATAAGGGGGTGTAAACTTGAGGGTGTGTGTGTGTGTGTGTGTGTGTGTTTCCCACCCTGTCTGCCCATAAGCCTCTTAATTATGTCCTTGATGATTTCCCTGCTCTCTTACCCCGAGCAGACCTTAGCCTTGGAAGGAAGTGCTTAAGAGTGCGAATGTGAAAGGAACAGATGGGCAAAATAGTCTGTTTTGGGGCGTTTTAACCACTGTTAATAGTTAAAATGTTGCATTTATTAGTCATTGCCTTTTTTTTTTTTTTTTTTTTTTTTATAGTGCAAGAAACCCCTTTTCTCTCTTTTCCTTTTTTTCTGTCAACTCTGTGTACGATTTCGGGTCAATAGCTTCTTTGAGGTGCCGATATTGTGTGTTCGTTTGTGTGCATGGATTGTAGAATGGAGGAATATTTAGAGGAAATTCTGTAGGGCAGTGTGGGGGACATAAATAGGGAATGAGCATGGCAGGATTCAGCATTGTGCTGTGCATTAAAAAGACAAGGTGTCTTGTTTGCATTTGGCCAGCCTGAAGCGAATGTTTCACACTATCAGCCAACCATGACTCTGAAGGATACACGCACGGACCCCAGAAATTCAAAAGTGACTTAGTATTCACAAATTATATGGCCATTCTCATACATAAAACAAAGCTCGACGTGTAAAACGGCTTTAAGGATATTGATCTGCTGTAGATGCTTCTGGACGGTTATTAACTGACAGTTTAGCAGTTGTCCATGTAAACTCTTAAACCAATATAATAAATGTCATAAAGTTAATTATACGATGCCCTGATGAAAAAATTCATTACAAATAATTTTGTTAATGAAAATTGGATTTTCAAGTAGATTTTGCATAAGCCCCTCACAGGCCTGCAATCACTGTGCACTATTTTAATATCTCAAAAAATAGATTTAAATTTAAAATTAAATTAAATTTTAATCAAATATTGAGGAAATAATTGTTTTCTATTTTAGTGTGTTTGTGTGTTTAAATTAATTTTATTATATATACATACACACACATACTACATACTATATTAATATACATGCATTTTATACAAGTCATAACTATTATTTTAAAACGGCACTATCACATTAAAGGTCTCGAAGCATGATTAAATTAAATGAATATAATTGCAGAATTTTTATGGTGTAATTTTCCTAAAACTATTTATACTCAGTGAATGAATTAAATGAACAGCCCTAATCATCAAAAGTATTTCCCCTCCCATTTTTCTGTATCTCACTTTATGTAGTCTCTCTCTCTTTCCATCCTTCCACCGTTGCTTTGTTGTCACAGAAGAGGATCAGTGTTCTCTCACTGAGGAGTGTGTTGATTTGGTGAGAGAGTCAATTGTAAAGGAGGACTCTGAGAAGAGCGTATGAGAGGGATCATCTTATAGCTCATGAGACGCAGACGCACGCACTGCGGTGCTGTAGGGTGTTTCCTGAGATCAAGTCTCACTTAGGGTCTCTTGTTATGTGTAACCTTCACTGTCTCTGTCTGGGAGAGTGGTGTATAAGACGCCCAGGTATTACACAATATGTCATGTTCTGTCTCTTGCTCTCTCTCTCTGCTTCATACAGAAGAGCTTCTACATTTCAAAGATTCTCCATGTTAAACTGTTTCCCTCGGGGCATGGTGGGATTTTGTGTGTGATTTTTCAGAAGAGTGTCAGTCAGCGTACAAAGGGCAGAGTGGAGTCAAACTACCATCAACCATCAGCGAGAGACATGTTCACGACCCCGAAGACTGGAGCACTGCACCAAGGTGTGTGTGTGTGTGTTTTAAATTCATTATTTATTTGCTCACTTCATTTTAAGGCCCTATTCTTGCCTTTAGCAAACTATGATTTTGCCTGAATAAACTCATAATTTGCTGCTTATTAACAGTAATAGTAAGGTAGTTGTTAAGTTTAGGTGTTGAGCAGGATTAAGAATATAGATCATGCAGAGTTTGTGCTTTTTAAGTACCAATAAACAGCCAATATGTTAATAATATTTATTATTTTCTGAGAATATTACTGAGAAATGGTCGCTATACTAAAGTATTACTGATAAAATTGTTAGCTGATACAATAAAAATTCCATAAACTGGTCTTATCTTTCAGCATGTATTTTTACATAGTAGTTTTTCTTAAAGGGATAGTTCAACCAAAAATGTATTTTTGTCATTATTTACCTTCATATGTTTGCCAACCATATGCTGTTATTTTTTTCTGTGTAACACAGAAGTAGGTGTTTTCGGAGAATCATCATATCGCCTTATATAGGTCCTAGATTGTGATTGGCTTAGCTGTGTTCAAGTCAATTGTAAAATACTCTCATTTCATCAGTATTACTGTTCCTTTGTTCCTGTGTTGCTGTCTTTTTCTGGACATACCTGAAGAATGAATTACTGTTATCAATTATTAGTAAACCATGGCTTCTTGGGGCTTATTGCATTATTATACAATGAAAGTTGATTTCGATGTCTCTAACTCCTAAGCATAAAGTCTCCACAAAATTATTCAATACAGATCACATGCTATATGGTAAGAGCTGTTAGCTTTGTGAGACCAAAGTCATTATTTGTTACTAACCTTGAGAACTGCCTTGACTCTGTGAACTGAACTTGAGAACGAATTGCTCAGGTCGATTTGTGAATTTCATAAAAAAGTTCATTGAAAAGAATGATTTTGTCAGATATTGAACCGAAGGTCAGTGATTAACAATATAAATTGGGTCTGTTCTTTACACAAGATTATCATATTGATTCAGAAGACTATAGTGTGTATGTTTTGTGCACTAATATTATTTTACTTTTTTAAATGTATGTATTTATTTATTTATTTTTTGTCCTTTTGGAGATGTACATGTAGTAACTTGTCATTATATTGGAAATACCTATGTGAAGATTCTTAGGAGCATACAGCTTAGAGGGATGTAATGTCAGAATGTTCATTCCTGGGTGAGCTATACTTTTTAACTCATATCAAACATATATTTTAAGCAAACACTCATACTCTCTCTTTTATTATGTGCAGTTCAGGTTTGGCATGGGAGCATCACAAGGAGTGTGTAGAGTGAATGTGTGTGTTACATGAGGGTTGTCCTATTGTCTTATCCTCTCTGTCTGCTGCTATTGCTGTCAATGGACGCTCTTTCTTTCTGTCCCACTTAAGCTCCCTCGATCTCCTTCAAATCCTGCCTCTCCCATCAGCCAGTTCTGAGCGGACGGCCCAAAGAGGATGGGGTGGGATTAAAGGGTTTTTAAAACATAAAATAAGGAATTTGGGGTAATTTGGCAGCCTGAATCCCAGTTTTCAGGCCTGTACTGCTACACAGCCTCGTACAAGACTTCCACCCAGATAAATAGCATTCGAGAGAGAGAGAGAGCAGAAAGCCTCTTCTCATTTTTCCCTTTTTGTATTTGTTTTTTGTATTTTTTATTTTTTTTAAAAATTCTATTTAACCAGACTAATCTGGTCTCCGATGAAGTTTTATTGTTTCTTATGCCGAGCCAATAAGGCTTAGAGACACTGATTCGAGCTTCATGCCTGCGTTGTGCTGGCAAAGAAAAAAAAGATCGGGAGAGTAAGCGAGAGGAGGAGTACAATGACTTGGTGGCATCACCGTCGGTTGTACTAAATCCAGCCCTGCGCAGGGAGAGAGGCGATGCGGATGTCTGGAAAACATCCCGACACACATCTGTTGACGTATCCTTTCATTTTCTCTCACACACACACACATGCGTGCGCACACTCAGAAAGACATGCTCCAGCTCTTGGACCTGTGACACATCTGAGTGCATCTGTACATGTGTTGCGATGTGTATGTGTTTGTTCGCTTATTTGTATGGTGTGGGCTGCGCCCCGCAGGCCTCTTTTTCTCCTCCTCCCTCGATTCCTTGTAAGCGCCGTGCATCACTAAAGGAAATAGAAAAAGCACCGAAATTGGACCCCGTCTCCATCGCCAGTCGCCGCAGAAAAACCCAAATCGCACAGCCCACAATACGACTGATAACATTCACACGGTCTTACACGCTTGCTGGATTTGACGGCACGCCGTACGGTGGCAGCGTGTTTTTGGAATACCCATGCATCCCTGGGAAAGGCCTGACTCCCACACGTTGCTTCTCCCTGTTAAGGGTCGGTCCTGATGTGTGTGTTTGTGTATGAAAGAGATCCAGATCCGTCTGCTGTGAACGCTAGTACACATTGATATAAGTGTGAACAGGATAGCAAGGCTAGATCCTGTGAAGCATTCATCTTTCTGAATGCAGACGACCAGAATATTTCTGTACAGCATGAACAGTTAGCTGGGCACGTGTAAAACTCCTCTCGAGTCTTACAGTATGAGGTTAGAGAGGTTTTTTTTTTTGTCAGTCATACATGAAAAACATGATTCCGGTCTTTTTTGTCTGCAATAGGGCCGGAGAAACATCAACCTCCGAGGCTACGGACGAGTTCTCGAACGCCCTGACAAGTCATCGCACCTGGCCCTGGAAACACACAGGTGTGTTCTTTTGAATGCAAGTCTGTTTGAGTAAATACTGAAAGTAGATATAAAAGTAACAGGGTTGAATGACTACATTGTTCTCAGTATTCGGATCAAGGCGTACAGCTTGTTTTTCATGTTGAGCTTTATGGTTATAATTTATATTGACTGTGTGTTTTACACAGAGCTCTACCGCCGTAGATAATTCCCTCATTAATGCCCTGAGTGTGATATCTTTCCTTCTGTTTTGCCCTCTTAAAAATAGGTTCAAGTTGACTGCCTTTTTTTCTGCTTGTATTGTACTTAGCTAATCATCCTAAAACATGAATGTTTTATTCTTTTCTGTCCACAGAATAATTAAACTTTCCCCCATACATATTTATTGGACAGTACAGACTGTAGGCTATTACAGACATTTACATCAGAATTTTAATACATGCATAATCCTGAATGCTAATGGCACAGTCATAATTTACCATGGAGAAACCCTCCTCCAGTTGAGCTGCAGAGGATGCTTGAACTCAACACTTCCACCCACTCGTGCATGCAGTACATTTACGGCAGATTACTGAGTGATTGGCGCTCATCTGATCACCTGATTCAGGTGTGGTTGCAGAAAGGTGGCGCTATGACATGCACGCAGATAGTCTGAAGTAGACCTTAAAACTTTTTAGGACACTTATATGTGATTTTCAGTTGTTAAGTAAGTTTTGCTTAATAATATTATTCTCTCTTTAGAAATCAACCTTGTTGACCGGAACACCCAGGTAATGATTTACATTTCTATAATAATATGGTGAATTTAATTTTATTTTTTGCACTAGCCATATTTACTCTCCTGTAATTGATGCATGAAGACACATCAGATCTGCCAGGTGTCATAACAAATCTTAAATTGAGCAGAATATTTCGATTATGTATGAATATGACATATTTTCGGTTCTTAAATATTTATTATTGTATTACATTTTTAATACAATATATAATATATATTACTGCAGTTTGTGCTGATTTTGTGATAGTGATATTCATATTTTGTGACCTACAGGTGCCTGAGGAAGGGAAGCTGAAAGTTATTCATTTTGGTTTAGTATAAATATATATAGATTTTTTTTTTTGTACAATGAATATTACTTTTTGAAATGAAATAATAAAAACAGTTTTGTTTTTTGTTTTTTTACTAAAAGAACCAGTGTTACAGATTAAATGTGCTTAAACTATAAAAACTGCTTTTAAATAAAAGATATTTTTGCTATTCTTTTGATTCTGTTCTGATGACTTTTTTAGCTTGATGTACAGTGTTTGTTAAAGCATTTGTCACACTCTATTTTGGAGTCGGACTCGTAAATCCTGTTTATGGCCAGTGCTGCAGTCTCGTTGAGTTAAAAAATGTTCTAACCTACTTTTCCACGGCTCTTTCTGTTTCATATATTCCCTAACCATTCCAGCTCGTGCCAGTCACTATCACATCATCAGAATAGATGTCTGAGAGTCTGTGCAAACAGCTACTTTTTTTTATTTTTGTTATTTTAGTAACACTTGACTTTCTTTGAGAATGGTGGCACAGAGGCCACACTACTATCCCTGTCCTTGATCACAGGATCAGTGGTGCGGTTTGTGGGCTGGGTTTAATTCTCCACCTGTTTGTTGTATGAGATTACATGCAGAAGAAATGCAGAGGGATACACGGCGCGTGTCTCTAAAGAGGAGGCTGCCGTTTTCCCCCCACAGTCTTCATACACAGCGGCCGTGTCAGAACTGTCGCCGGCCTGCTCTCCAAACTTAATCTGACAGCACCCAGCCATCCATAATCCCTCACTGTATCGTAATCTATTTACTCTGCATTCTAAGAGGATTTTCTTTTTTTAAAAAAGTATATATACAAGATAAATAAATATGAATTGATGCTGGAAATGGAGGAAGGGTCAGGAGAGGAAGCTTTTGTGTTACCTCTGTTTTTATGTCTGTCTGTTGCCTGTTCTTTTCCCGTTTTATGGAAAAACTGTCAAGTTCAGTCATCAGTGTATCATTTTAAACATTGCTTTACATGTCCATTGTAATATGTTGTATACTCTGTAAAAACAAAGGTTCTTTATTGACATGCTTTAATATCTATCTAAGGGTTCTTTACTAAAAACAGGTTCTTTATATTATTAAAAAGCTCATCACACTAAATAAATTGTTCTTCCATTGCATCACTGCAAAATCCCTCTTTAAGAACCTTTATTTTTAGGAGTGTATGTTCTTTATATTTAGTGTCTGTGCATTTGATTTGTGCATCAATTATGATAATCGATCAGACAACTCACCATTATTAATGCGTTAATCTGATTATCTTGCAGTTTTCAAGAGGCATCTGTCTTATTTGAATTATATTCATATTGTTTTTTAATTAGTCTGGCCTCCAGTCACTGATTTTGTGCCAGGAACCATTTTCAACAGCTCAGACTAAAGCTTAGAAACTTATAATCACACAGGATTATTGAAGAGATCACAGTTTTTTATGTGAATGACAACCTTGTAATCCTGTGTTGAGTCAAACTAAGAAAATGTTTTGAATCAAACTGTGTTTTTGGCAAAAACGCTAAGATTTGATTGGCACATAATTGGGTTTGATAGCCGATGAGCTTCTTTCATAACATCCAGAAGCATTGTTCACTTCTTTTCATGAGTTATGATAAGAGAGCTTAGATGATCTGTTTGTGTATTTTGCAGCGTGTGATGTCATGGAGTTTATGCTGCTTCTAATTATTTTTTTAATATAAAAAACAAGGCACCAGAGCATACATTTTACTTCTGCAAGTAAAAGTTTAGTGTTCATGACTCTAGTGCTCTTCACAGCTGATCAGTGATCTTGACATCTAATTCAAGCAGCTGTCATACTCCTCCACATAGCCTACTGATCAGATCTGCACATACAAACAGCTGTGCACGGTGGTGTTCGTTGGTTGTGTAAGCAGAGGGCGAACTGGTTTTCAGGACTCGCGGAGGAGGAGCAGCGGCTGCGCGAGGCCTCAGGGTTCGTCCGCGCGCCATCTTTCAGACGGTGAGGTGCATGATGTCACCGTCTGGTCACTTGATATGAGAAAAATGAACTCGACAAACTGTTCTTTGCTCGATTAAGAGTTAATTAACTGCTCCCTTTTTAATTGCTGCTATTAAGATCAATTATGTCACCTCTCAGATTCGATTGCACTGTTTTGTCAACTAACACTCCAGTGGTAAAATAGTTAGGCTATACGTTAACAGATAGATCTTGTTTCTGCCTGTCACAGTTGCACTCTGTATTTATAGTTATTTCTTTAATATAAAGAAAGTCAATGTCACAGTTTTTCTTTTTTAAATTGACTCTAAAAACATATTTACATTGAATCTTAATTCTTGGGAGTGAATAAGAGTGAATAAAACCTTTTTCAAGGTAAGTTTTGTTATTTGTTTTTCTGCAATATCAATGGCTACTTAGTACTTACCTAGGCTAACTCCACTACTCCTTTCTCATAAAAAGCCAAAAGACTTTAAAAAAAAAAACCCACTTTATTATACATTTCATTACTGTTTATTTTATATTAAAAATACTTTTTAAATAAACTATTTTAAAGAAATCTTTTGTTGTTTGTTTATCTTGTGTTTTCCACGCATAGTTGCACCGCTTGGACATTCCTGGCTTTAGAAATAAAACAAAATATTACAGATAATAATGCAAACACTAAATCACAGAAAATCTGTGACTGTAAGAATTAATATTTTTGCTAATACTAATACAACAAACCCAAATAAATCTTTAATATGTTGACCCAAATAAATTAAAGGTTATAGTTTAATGGGGGCTAGAGTCTGTAGCCTGCCTAAACTCTGCATGTATGGTCAGCTACTGAGTTGAAGATAAAGCTATATATGAGCTCAGCAAGTGTCCATCCTGACAGCCATAATGCCGTCTGTCATATGTTCCTAAGACCTCCGCGTCAATACAGTAGGAATAAATCCCTCTGGTGGTTTTCCCACCCTCAGCGTTTCTGTAACTCACAGAGGCCTGGAGTCAGCATCTCACCATCTCAGCAAACCCTTCGCTCATCACACTTCCGTTTTCCCATTAATGGTTTTGGTCCGTAATCTCTTTTACAGTTTCCACATGTAATAATATGGTGCCAATTGTGGACGAGCTGTCCCACTCGGGTGACATTTGGACACATGAGCATATCAGCAAGGCAAGAGTGGATTGCCTAGGACAGCAGTAATGGAAGCGTCCTATCCGCCTCATGAACTGAGAAAAAATCGTCTTTTAAAAAAGAAAAAAAAAAAAAGACTGGACTGGACGAAGTTAGCTTCTCGCGCCTTTTGGTGTAATAATTCGCTTTCCTTTATTTTAAATAATTGTATTCGTTTAGTTTGAATCATCGTTTTTATTTAAAAAAGGCCAAATGAATAACCTATATCAATAAATAATAGCCTAATAGTTAAAAAGGACAAACTAAAACTAACCTAAAGCTTTGTCAGTATGCCTACCCTAAACTGTATTTGAGTTGTGGCCTGTAGCCTAACTCAAACGTCTGTCAAAGGCGTGTCCTCCAGGTAAAAACTGATTAAACAATATCTTCTGGTTGAGTAAATGACAGCATAATAGCCTAGTTTTTTATGCTAGTTTTCAGGACAGAAATTTTTAATGAAAGCACGGCGTGTTTGTGACAAAATATAGGCTATAAGCTACGCGGAATAGCCTACAGGTTTTTTTTTTTTCTTCACTGTTTTCATGAATTAAAATGTTTAAGCTTAATTAGTATGAGAAGAACGTTCCTCTTACCTGTATCCCTAACATTCAGCTCGACTTGAATTTAAAATTGCCTAATGGTTTTTAAATACCAGGCTTCACATTTCGAAAATAATTCTATTTCAGAATTTGAATAAAATAGCCCGAACGTTGGCAGTCGATGGGTGCTTAAATCACTAATGACGTAAGAGCCCGTTAATAAAGGTGTGACTTTAAAAAAAAAAAAATTAGACTTTTCTCTCTTTCTCAGACTTGGCAACAAGTGTAGGCTATGTAAGGACGAAATTTCTTAAGACCGGAGCGTGATTCATTCCGGTTGAATTTCATCCAAAAAAAAAAATGTTGGCTGTTACTATTAGAGTGTAGAATAAATGACAGACTATCTGATTTAATGGACATGCATTCACCTCGCCAGAATTATATGCCAGCTTCAGTTGAAAGTGTAAGAACGAACAGGCCCCATAATGCTTTCTCTCTCTCACCCCTCGGGCTTAAGCAGGTGCTCCACGCGAGGGCGTGTCCGAGCTCCTCAAATTATTCCCCAGGAAGACAGGACGCAAATGTTTGTTTGATGCAAATCGTACAAATCCATTCATGTTTATGTAGTGTCGCTGAGCCGCGGTGGTGTCTCAATGCGCGCACAGTAAAACAAATACGCGCAATGTTCTCCTGAGCGAGGTGTTGATTCAGCTGCCAGGCCAACACACCAATAATTAGCACACAACAACACTGAAGCTGATTAAAGTCGTGCGAATGGGTTGTTATTTTCTTATTAGCAATATGCCGTTGATGATATTGTTCAGAAAACATGCAGAACGTGATATTCATAGTAACTTAAAGTAGGTGAATTCAGTTAAAAGTAGCATATATATTTCTTGTATGACAAATAAATGTGCATTGGAAGATATGATTTTAATTCAAATTAATTTAGTTTTGTCATGAAGTAGGACGTAAAAATGCAAGGCTTTCTGTTTACTGACAAGCGTATAAACAATTTACCTGTGCACATTCTTTCTATCCGCTGCTTAATCGACCAAAAAGAAACTTCTTCTGTTCGAACACGTTCATCTAAACAGCTTTGCCGAGCCCTTGTTTTTCTCCAGCTATTTCTTTAATGGCCCGGTGCCTGACGGCTGCCTCCCTCCCGCTTTTGACCCATTAACCCAGACCCACCCACGTCATTACCGAATCAGAAGAGGCGATATCGCTCCGGGTTATTTTGGCGAAACGCTCTTGTGCTCCAGAGCGCGCGGAGATTCTGCTGGGAAGCAATTATCGCGAGCGCATTCAATTACGACCTGATCAAATGCGTTAATAAATATTTAAGAAATTTTGCGGTGCCGTGGCCTTTGCCAGTTTGCACAAAAGACCTTCAAACGACTGTAGGTTTTCTAAAGACCAAATGAATATAGCTCAAGTCCACGGTTTGAGTTTTAATCAGTTTTTACACCCTTGCACACACACATTTACAGCATCCATATCCATAGCAAATAACCGCTTTATTAAGGAGGAGCAAAAACTTAATCCTTTCTACATAGACTAACGAAAAATTCAATCAGTGGCATGCGATTTCACACACGCCCTTTAAAATCCTCACAGTCCGATAAAAATAAACCAATGAATTGCCTCAAGTTTAGTGCAGATAATCAATCAGCACTCGATATGGTGCACAGGTAAAAAAAAATATAAAATTTGTATCAGGCATGTAAAATCCAATCTTTATCCAGCAACTCACCAAAATAAATAAAATTGAGTGGCGTTTATTGTATTTTTAATTTTTTTGTTCGTTCGTTGAGAGTTGAAAACATTTGCAACAAGAAAGTAAATTTTGGATGTTAAAGTTTGACATACCCCAGTCAGAAATCATGTGAAAATTTGGTAGTTAACTGATCTTTATTACGGACATGAATGTAATGATCTGCCCCTGCAGTACATTCGGCATTTCACTGGCATTTGGGAATTCTTTCTTAACCACATTTCGTCATCCACATGTTTTTTTTTTCGGTTAGAGCAATTAAGTCAAGTGCTGTTAAATGCATCCAACAATTTCAATCATGCCCGTGCTCCTTCACCGCAACAAATCTTCAAATGCTAGTTTACCTAATGGAATATCACAGCCAAATATCCCCCGCAAAAAAAATGTCCAACGTATAATTAAGATTCTTTTTTTCAAAATTGTAATTTTTTTTCCCACATGGTGTCCTCAATATAAAATCCTATTTATTTATTATTTTTCAGGGTAACAAAAAAATTGGTTTTCAGTATATCAAATAAGTCCAGCGGCCAATTCTTGATCTTTGGATTATTTGGGAAAAAGATTTACATAAAGTCGTTTCAAAGTCTTATTAAACCATTTGAAATCCAGTAACACCAACTAAATATGGTCAATGTAACTGACCCAAATACATATGTACACAATTCAGCTCCGTTAAGCTGACTAGAATCTGTCATCCTAAAAAATAACCATATTTAGAAAACGAAACAGCTGTACAGGGTTTGAGAGGTGGCGGTAAAACGGTCGCTGAGCGTTCAGTGTCCCGTGTAGAAAAACAGTAATCCAGATCAGGCAGGAGAGAGACGCGAGTCCGGCAGAACACTTCAGAACTCTGGGTCGTCGAGGAAATCTAATTAAGTCTCTTCAGGAACAAAAAAGGGGAAAACTAGCTTTAATTTCCCTCCACAACTTTGCGCTTCCCCCTTTCTTTTCTCTTAAAAAAAAAAAAAAAGGAAGGAAAAAAAAAAGGGGGGGCTCACTTTTAAAAATGTGATGAACATCTAACTACTATGTTAAAATCTGCAAGTCCATATATATTTTTTTTCCTTAAACTCAGCACACTATTAAAACAGAGAGATGTTGGAAATAGAGGGCATTAAAAATAAAAATAAAAATCAGATCACAAGACTTGGAACCTCCAGGATGCTTGGTCTTTGTAGTCCAAACAGTCTGTAGTGTTGAAGTTGAGCTTCCAGGAGGAGGCCGTTTGCTCCTTGTAATCCAGGCAGTCAGAAGAATTGAAGGCCAGGCCAGTGCCACTGTAGGCCTGGTGATGATGGTGGTGGTGATGTCCTGAGGACTGACTGATGTGGTGGTGGGGGTGCGTGGGCATGGACGACGCCGTCATGGGGCTGAGCTGATGAGGGTGGTGGTGAGAGTGCATGGGGGCCAGATAGGAGCCACAGTCCACTCCGCTGAAGTAAGACCCGGAAGGAGTCGGGTAGCCCTGGCTGTACCCGGTGGTCTGGTTGTAGGGCATGGGGTAGGTGGAGCCGGCCGTGCTTGAGACAGAGCGCTGCATGCAGGAGGCATTTGACGGAGCGACGGGCTCGGGCAGGGAGACGGATGGGGGTGCGGAGCCTGGAGAAATGGCAGGGCTCCAAATTGAGGAGACAGTACTGATAGAGGTAGAGGTGCTACTGATGCCTGTGTTATTGGTTGAGGAAGAGGAGGAGGAGGAAGAGCCGGCACTGGAGACAGCAGGAGGGGTGAACTGGCCGCTGCTCTCTGAGCCTGTGCTCTCCCGGGTGGGTGAGGATTTCTTCTTTGCGGGTCGAGCTTTAGTGCTGCTGCCACTCTGCTGCTGCTGACGACATTTAGCCCGACGGTTCTTAAACCACACCTGCAGGACAGAGGAGAGGAAACAAACTCTTAAAAATATGCTTTGAATTTCTGGTTGAACAACAGCTTTAAAAAAAATAGACGCAAGAAAATACGATAGCACAGAGTGCATTACACCCAGAACACAAACACACATGCACACAGAGCTCCATTAAATGATTATGGAGACCTTCCGTGCATGTCTGAAGGACATGTTGGAGAGCCATTGTGCAATATCAGAGTGGAAAATAGCTAGTTATTAGCAGTTCCTGGCTTTAATTTGCATGCAAGGCCTTTCTGCTTTACTGTGTGGATCTAATTTCAGTGCTTGTAGACGGCTGGGTGATAGCAGCCTATTGAGTTTCTCCGTAGAGATGGTAATTCAATAGTGGAAGGAGGGTCTGACCGTGTAAAGCGTTTTGTTTCATGTGCTTATTAAGAGCAAATAAAATTGCTTGGGAAATTGACAGAGGGCTGCTCCTTTAGGCCTCCTATCACTTCAGAAAAAGCATTATTTGCATGAAAAATCCACAGTAGTAGACTGTGGGAATTTTACATTTCCTCATCTCTGATATTCTCTGCCAACTTTAAGGTAGAGTAAGCCTTTTATTCACAGTGATCATCGGTGTACGATTCCTTTATATATTGGTCTAAATTAGCCACATTTCTTCAGTATGGTTAAATCAATTAAGTTAACAAATGCACTTAACATTACTTCGGTTTTAAGAGTACAAATTTTACTCTGGAATAATCATTACATTCTGTCATGCTGCATTAATTAAAAATGTGTCCAAAATACAAAAAAAAATAAAAAAATAAAAAATAAAAATAAGACACAGGAGCAGAAATCATCTCGCACTTAACCCTAGTTGTATAACTAGGCTGTCAATAAAAATGTTAAAACACATGAGACTGTAATAATTATTATTACAGTTGTTGCAATTATTTTGTATAAAGTACTACGAACTTTTAGGAAAATCAGCAGGGGGAGCAGCTGAGCATGGCGGACATTAACGAATGTTTTGGAAAGTTGTCGTACTTAGGTTAAATAGTTATTTAGAGAAAATGCCCATTTGAATTCTTATTACATGTACCTGAACTCTGGACTCGGGAAGGTTGATCTTCAGTGCCACCTCCTCTCTCATAAATATGTCAGGGTAACGAGTTTTGGCAAAGAGCGCTTCGAGAATGTCCAGCTGTGAGCGCGTAAACGTCGTTCTTTCCCGTCTCTGCTTTCTGGGTGTTGCTGCAAAAATTAATAAAGCAAAAATGTCAGAAGAGTATTATAATAGCAATATTACGCTAAATAGAAATAGTGGAGATGTGCATGAAAAAAAAAATCTGTTTAGAAATGTAATCGTATATAGCTTCTGGGCATTTTAAAGTAGGCCTACGATTTTCGGAAATAATAAAAAATAAATTGTTCTACCTCTAAGCAATTTTAAAATTATAGCGGGCTAATTTAAACAGGCTTTGTGGATTATCTTTTAAAAACATGAACTTTGTTAGGTTCAATAAGTTATGTTTAAACATCGAGAGAGAGAGTGAGAGAGAGAGAAAGAAATATCACAATATGTCAAGACTAATTTTTTCCCCTTAACTGAAGTGCCTGAAACTATTTCTAACAACTTGAATAAAAAAGCCCGCGTATACCCTGTGTTAAACACGGTTTGTCATGCGCGTACCTGGGTATCCGACCGACGGATGCAGGAGGTCCATGGCTGCGCCGCTCAGCCCCAGGCCGTTCATGGCGTAGGGGGGCTGTTTGAGGTATGACATCATGCTAGAGGCAGTCACGGGTCCCCCCAGATCTTGCCAATAGTTCGATTTCCCCCGATGTTGCAGTTTGACGAAGGACGGACCCAATTTAAGTTACTGAAATGCGATTGCAATGATATAACATTATTAGCTGAAAGCGTAGCAACAGGAAAAGAAAATATGCAAAATACAAATGGACTTAAAAACAAATCGACAACCAATTGTGTGGTTACATCATCTGAAAAATTATTAGAGACGGGGAAGCATAAATAAATGATAGACAAACTAATTAGAATACCTTTAAAAATTATCTATTAGCCAACTTTCGATAGTATTATAATTATTAATAATAACAAACAACGATAATGACAAAGAATCTTGTTATTTTGTAATAATAAAAAGAAAACTGCACACGAGCATGTCCTACGCGAATTAAAAATATAATTGTATTCCTAAATATTTCTGTAATTGTGGATGCCTAAAACTGTATATTTATAATCGCATTTCAGATACATTTCAAAGTTTGAATATTCCCCACTTTCTGACATTTCCTTTGACCTATATAAACATATTTGAACATATGTACAAATGCACAGATTTTACAACATACAACATTTTAAATCGAAGCTTTAAAAATAATGTAAAATCTAAGACCCGTTTCAAAGTAGGCTACTTGAAAAGAACTACAAAATTTACAGGCCTAATAAACAGGATTTTCGTCTCCAGGATTACTGAAATTAGCTATGTGTAAAATTGTAATTAAAATAATTAAATTTATTATTTACAGTAATTAAAAAAAAAATGAACATCTTAGAACAGATAGCAGCCTATAAGCTACTGAGAGTAAGGGCTACTTAGCCTATTATTATTATTATTATTACTACACACAAACAAGGAGGAATAGGGTAAAGAAAATATATTAATCCTTGTTAACGCCTTGTATTAGTTTTGTTGGTCATTCGATTTTTAACCAAATTTAGGAGCTGACCGGTTACCTAGGGGAAATGAATGTGGATGGGCCCCGTGCTGAGAGAATCGAACCGCTTAGAGTTCTGTGTATTCCAGTCTATTCCTAGCTTATTCTTTACTCTGTAAAGACTGGTTAGAAAGAACACATCTACGTGCAAATTAACTCAATTACAATGCAGATTAGACCTCTAGGGAAACACCTTCATTTCTTTTCCTTATCACCAAAATAAATGAACAAAAAACAAAACACGCCTCTCCAATTACTCTCCAAGTGAGCTGGTTTACACTGCGATGAGGAGTTGATTTTTGTAAAACTACTCGGGTTGGTTTGAAACATACGGTCGGATTTTGGGGGGATTTATTTCATTTTGCAACATTTACTTATAAGCGATTATGTCAATTAACAGACGCTTTACTGCGTGACTTAAAACAGTACTGACGTCGGTGCACAGAATAGAACGAAACCAAAATAATAATAAACTTTACTCACTCTTTGCAAGGAGACCAAATTTATCTACATAGAAAAACAAATGTTTGCTAATATTTAGGCTTCTAAATTAAAATAATACTGAAACTTGTATTAGTTCCGTTTTGTCAAAGTGCTGAACGTTAACAATAAAATGTGAGAAAGATGTCTAAATTAACTAAATTTGTTACCTTTTTTCAGAACCCCCGTCCTTCTCCTCTTCTGATTTTTTGCAGTCTGAACAGACGATTAAAAATATCCACCAATGCAAGAGTTCAGGAAGGCAAACCGACCGAGGAACCTCACCAAATAAATGTCGTCTAAAACTCTCCTCAAAGCTGCAGATACGCAGCTATGTTGATATGGCGCACGTGTCTGGCCTTTAGCTGGACTTCTCGTAGTCTATTCAGAGCGTGTTCCCGGGGTTTAAAACCAAATACATTAAACTCATTTGCTTTGGCTTTTTCCGTTCGTGTCTGTCACTAGTTTAAGGTGATTGCTAATGTAGACGGATGGAGATTGATCACCTTCTCCTAACCCTGCCTCTCTAAGAGCGTAGGACACCTGCAGATCCGCCCACTCCAGCCAATCGCTGCGCATTCTCTGATTGATTGACAACTGTACCAGCCAGTCTATGGATAGAACATTCTTCAAGCCCCACCTCGCGCTTGACTAAAGACATCAAGAACATGCACCGTACAAATAAATCTTTAGAATTTCGAGAAGACCTAAAATATGAAGAAAAGTATAGGCAATATAGATTAACATTCGCTAAAATTCAAGACAGTTGGAAAATATATTAAATATGGGTTTCGCATACAAAACTCGTTTTAAAATTAAGATAGGCTATAGAGTAGGCTTTTAAATTTAAATAAATTGTAAAAAAAATACTGAAATAATTTAGAGTTGCTATGTAGACCGAAGCATTTAATTAGGAAGTCATGTTAAATCTAAACAAAATAAGCCTATTCTCAAATGCTTAATTACAATTACGACCGTTTTACTTCTTAAAACCTTTTTTATTCAGAGGTAAAGCCTAACTCTAAAGGACACATTTTCGCCTATAAATATGACTATTAATAATTAATCTAAAGGCAAAAATGTATCAGTGTAATATAATTAAAGCCATTCAAAATCTAAGCAGTAAAGGCCTTTTCTAAAACGTCTGACATCACGCAAAAAAAAGACACCACAAATTTACAAAGTACCGTTTGATACAGAGACTTATAAGACTCCCTTAAGCGATCGATTCATGTAGTCCATCGATTTGAAGCTGTGTAAAAATGCAGCAAAAAAAGTTTAATTTATCCACTTTATCTATTTTCATTTTTATTGTTACCCCGCCTCATGAATATTAATGAGTGGCTAATCCCCACTTAGAATTACATTTCAGAATAGTGTGCGTAAAGTTTAATAGGCAGACGGAGAGGAAACGTGAAAGGGAGTGAAGAAAAACTCGGCCTTTCCAGAAAAGAGACGAAATCAGCACATAGAGAGAGTCTGAGCCTCAGAGAATCAAAGAAAGCACCTTTCAAGCCTCACTTTCCCAAAGAAATGCCAATAAAATACGGTAACAGAATATCACGGAGGGCGCGGTGTTTCCTTAACTGTTTCTGAAAGGCTCAGAAGATCTTAATAAGGCTTCGCTCGGTCCTTTTGTTGATCTCACAAAATCAACTCATTCTAATTGAGGCCTGAGCTGAAAGCGACCTAATGTTCAAAGCAAGTGACCGCCGGAGGAACGAAATTACATTTTTACTATATGGGGCATCCAATCAAAGACCGGGCGGCTTTACACGTTCTTCTATAGAGCAACAAAGTCATCGACAAAAGTACTCTTGGGAGTAACAGAGATGCTGCTGTTAGCCGTCAATAGACGCGGAAAAACTAAAGGGAAAGTTATTGGATACTGCTGTACGCGGACAGGGAATGCGCACATTAAATGTTTATACTGCCTGGTTAAAGCACATGCGTTGGCCCCAGGCCCCCCAAAAAGGCAGATTCACCTGCCCTGAAACTATTTCCACGGATAATAACAACAATAAAAATGTGATCCTCAAACAAGCACACAATGGAAATATACAACTCGTGCATTTTGTCCGTTTGCTAGTTTATTCTCTCGGCCCTGATGTTGCTAAGACCCCGTGATAAACCCAGAACAAGTATCAAGTTATCAGGTTGCAAGAAGCTTTTGTAATAAGAGTATTTTGTCTAATCCCAAATTGCAGTCGAATTTTCTAAATGCTGAGCTCGTAAATCTCGGGATTAGAGGAGACGAGAAGAGGAGGGGGAAAAGTTTGGTTTCTTTAGCCGGCAGGATGGGAGAGGGTCGGCGATGTTGTCGGTCCTTATTAAAACGATGATGCATAAAACACGATATTGAAGCTCGCACAGAAGCCCCGGCACCGATTCCCCCGGTGTATTTTAGGACGAAGAAAGGATTTTTGGCGGTCGAGGGGCTTCGTGAAGTCCAACAGCTCAACACCTGAAGTCAGGCCGTGGACTTCAAAGCAGCTGGATCCGCGGAACGCGCGCTGGGACTCGCGCTCAGATAGATGCTCTAGTTTACGCGACGCCGGTTTGGAGAGCTCTTTTTGCCGATATAAGAACATCTATTTTTAAATGCTTTTTCAAATTCGTTTTTTCACTAAACGTACACTGTTGGTTTGAGCCTAAAACAATAGTTGGCAAAATGGACAACAATCAGGTAAGGGAATTAATTGTGCGTTTTGACAGTGCCACTGCATGCGACCCAGATTACGTGTTTAATTTTGTTTTAATCTTTACATTTGTTTGTGTGTGTGTGTGAGAAACGCAGAGAAATTGTCAAAGGCATCTAAACTTTCTGACAGTTGCGTAGTTGATACAGAACATTAAATGAGCTCTTATATAAGCACAAATGCAACACATATTTTCATTATGAAAAAAATGTATGCATTTATTAATTTACAAAAATAAAAAAATTAAGTTAAAGCGCTTTGAATAGATGCATTTTTTTTCCTTTAAACGTAGCCTATTCCAAAAGTAAAATATTAATATTCCATCCCACGTTTTACTGGGACAAATCAGATGTATAGTAACACATCTTGTATTAAATTAGGCATCTGAATGGACTGCAAAACAGTTCAAAGCGGTCATTTAGATATGAACACCACGCTACCGTCTCATCGGGATTACACGGACCTCGCCACAGGTCTAATGCATAAAATTATGACATGCGTTTGAAGCGACTCGCAGCCTCAAACTCTCCGATTAGTAAAGGCAACAAACAAACGTCCTTACCGCCGCCGTGTAATGGTTTGTGAGCGCCAATAAGGGTCTCCTATTCAGAAGATTACAGTCATCTGTGATAACAGCAATATAATAAAAAACAAAAACAAAAACACCACGCCCGGGGGGAGGGGAGGAACGGAGGTACAGTCGGACCCGACCATCAGCAAATTAATGTGAAAGTATTAGGAGGACTAAGGCAGGACGTCAGCTGTCAAAACTTATTTTGCTCGTTAAATGGAGGATGCAAGGCTGCGGTGATGGCTGTTTGGCTGAGAATGAAGTGTCTGAGGGAAAACAGATGCTTTGGACAGTGATTCTGCCTTAATCTCCCTCCGAGGAACGACCTCAAATAAAACCAAACGCAAACTTTCATTTAGCAGTAACCGTAAAACGCAAGGGAATTATTGCAGTCCCAATTGAGTGCCTGTAAATTGTTTTATTAATTGAAAAAAGAGAGAGAAAGAAATAAAGTCTGTAGTGTTTCGTCATAGTGCGACTACATAAGATTTTATTTAAAGAAACGATTGTCTGAAAAGTCAGTACAGGCCAACTTCAGAAAAACATTAGGCTATTAATTCAAGTGATTATTAAATCAGTAGGCCAAAAATAATAAATACAGGAAAATATATGAAATAATGACAGAAGAAATATTCAATTATTTGGACAGTGTAAATAAAAACGAACAGCGATCTAATTAAATAAATGCGTTTTAAAAGTTCATTCAGTATCAGATGAATAAAGATGCCACACAACATTTGCACACAGGGCCAAATCCATTAGTAACATCCAAAACCACACGAACTGTTTGATTCGAGTATGAAATCATTTTGATTTTATTGAACAGTGATATTTATAGTACAGTGGAATAAATAAACCGGTGATGCTCATACAATGAAGACGTGAAACTGAAATATGCGGACAAGAAAAGCCTCCCTTCTAACTATACAATAAATATTAAAGTCCTTGAGCAAATGTACAGGATTGTGAAGATGGTTACTTTAAAAACGTCTCAAACAGTAATAAAAGCAAACAGTAATAAATTACACTGATCGTGACTGCTTCTGAAAATAATTCCCCCCCCCAAGCTTTTTAAAGCCTCCAACAGTAAAATGAAATGTACAACATGACCGTTTATTTTTTCATATGCACTCGCAGTATTTCACTCTTCTGACTAAAGCAAGCTCTAAAATGTTTGGTAAACATATTAAACATAAAAAATATTTTTAAACGCAACAAGTCCCCCTTTCTCAAGCATTCTACACTTAGAAAGTCGAGTAATTAAAACATTTCAGCTCTTGTTAGAGAAGAACATGTTGATAGGTTTTCTTCAAACTGAAATGTGATAGGATTTTGAAACCCAATCTTTTTCACAAAACGAACAAAAAAAATGTCCCAGGTTAAATGCTGTACCGAAACTTTGAGTAATAATTTCCTGTAAAAAAGAGAAACACATTCGGATGTGTTCAGATTAAGCTGTATTATAATGGATTTAACCATTTAGTCAAAGTTCCTTAAGTACCTTGTTTGTGAAATCCAACAAACCAAACCTAATAATAATAATAAAGTTTTTGTATTTTTGTATGTGACATAATAAATCTCAGTTATTAATAAAACAGGATTTATCTCAGGGCATTCAGCAGTTCTTAAGCCCTTAGTGATAACAAAAAGATCTACATATGAAGATTAAAAACAACAATAATAGTGTGTATGCTGTGGTCTCTATGAAACAAATACATTTCAAGACTTTGTAGTGTACATTGTCATCTTGCTGCTTTTTTGCTTGGGAAATGACAGTCACTGAAGAACACATTTCTCCTCTTTCTTTGCCATCTTGCCTTTGTTCTGTTCCAGGGTTCTCTCCAGGTGTTCGTCTTCCTCCTCAGCCCTGCCGACACACACAGGACACACAGGATCAAAGGTCACGGACAGGGACACAGGAGAATGCCACCTGCATCTCCACCACCTATGACCTGTACTTCAGAGTCATTTTAGCTTTTGAAATATTCACAAGGCCTCTCTGCCTGACTCCATCACCCCCCCAACAAAACATCTAAACACACTTGGTGGCAAAGAGAACACGGGTGACTGCAAACTTTGGCCTTTAAAACCCTTTCTAACCACGCTGTAGGGCCTGGAGGACTAATCCTGGCTCCAACAATCCCACAATGCCTTGTGGCCAGAGGACTTACTCTTTCTCCTGGGCGTCCAGGTCTCGGACCAGAGCATCACGTTTGTTGACCAGAATGACCAGCTCATCCAGCAGCAGCTGCTCTCGGCGCTTTTGCGCCTCTGTCTTCTGCCAGTCTGAAAGGTGGAGAGGAAACATGGAAGAAAGTTTATTTTTAATCAACTTAGAGCAACTTCCAACATGATCCAGGAAACAAGTCTTGATGGGATAGTTCATCCAAAAATGACAGTTCTTTCATCATCTACTAACCCTCATGTCAGTACAAACTATCAATATACGACATTTAAAATTTATTTAGTTTTTTTTCTGTCCATACAATGAAACCTTTTGGGCTCAAAATTTGTTTTAGGCACCACTGACTTTCACAATTTCGTGTTCCTCAGAAGAAACAAAGTCATACGGGTTTGGAAATTATATGAGGGTGTGAAAAAAAGATGGCAGAATGTCATTTTTGCCTGAATTATCCCTTTAAACTGGCTTTTAGTGAGAAAGACATCACTGTCCTGAGATAAAATATTCGGAAAAAGTAGCCCGTACTGCTGTGGAGTTCTTGTAAAGTTGTACTAGGGCACTCACAGGTCTCTGTATGGAGAGCAGCCACACGGAGGAATTCAGACAGAAAGGATCTGATAACGCGAGGACAGTACATCGAGTACACCAACTGCTTTCAGACGCCCCAAAGAGACGCACTGATGCCATTTCTATGACCAAATTGCAAAAAAATCTGTCCATATATACAACAGAATTTAGATTTTTACTACTTAAAAAAAAAAAAACTAAACAAAAAAAAACACACTTAAATGTTTTATTCCACATATATGTTTTTTTGAAAACTAATGAAATAAACTGAACGTTGAATAGGTGTGTGACTATAGCAAAGGTCTCTGTGAGGTGACCCGCTCCTGTCCCACTGCCAACAATGGGTCTGAAATATCAGCCAGGCAGACGAGATCAGGCCTTACTGATACCAGTGCAGATTAGGGCCCTGCTCACAGCCAAGGGGAAGTTATCTTACCGGGCCTATTCTTCAGCCCGCTGTAAGAACAGACTGTACTAGTGTCTTTACATTGCTTTATTAGCGCTGCCTCATGCACAGAGCCTCACAAAAACATGCGCACAAAAATCGAATTCTCTCGCTATAGAGAGACTGATTCCGCACATTCGAACTTCGGAAAAGTCTATCCTCAGAATAAGCGTACTTCATTAAAAAAGAATATTTCTGCTGTGGTTGTGTGGTGCTGAGAGCGCCGCTGGTCCCAAAAGGCCTGCTCCTTGCTCTCGTTTAACCTCTGAGCCTTTGAAGTGAAGCGCAGTGGCAAAATGAACACAGTTCCAATATTTGAAAGTTATTTGACCCCCAGCAGCTAAATGAAAGTCTTTGGTGTTCTGACATTAGGCTTTAGAGAGGCTAACGCTAAATATTTGAGAGGATTTGTCTCAGCTTTAACGAATTTGCAGAATTTGAACAAAAGCTGCAGGAAGCAAAATGAAAAGGGGGGATGTTGCTCTTTAAAAAGCAATTTGGTGAAAAACAAACAAATATGGAGTTTAATTTTCTGTTATGCTAGCAATGCAACATGGACCGGGTGTTTCCTGTGCGTCCAACACTGCTGACTATGTTTAACATCCTACAGGCCAGTCCGTTTATCCTGCATCGCTCTCCATACGTTTTCTGTCTTTCACGACCCTCCTCTTTAATTCGCTCTGTCGTTTCTGCTACCCCTCCGTCAAAAACGACAATGCCTACTTCACAAAGACCTGCCTGGAGGGAAGGCTATGACCAACAAAAACTTCTCCTGCATGTCCCAAAGAGGTAGAAGCCCCTCAACTCTTTACCTCCTCCTCCTGTTCCCCTTTAGCATTCCCAGCCAAAAAGCCACAGATCCTCCCCTGCACCTCCGGCAGAGGCCGCATGCAGCTGTCAATCAAGCGGGAGCAGCACCGCCCCCCTCATTAAGAAGGTAAACAATGAATATGGACGCAGAGGGACACGGCAGAGAGAACGAGCGACCGCAACTCGCCAGAAAACACTAACAGAAGCTGCTGCCTCCTTCTCTCTTTTTCTTGAAAAAGAGATGGATGAAGACTATTTGGAGGTGGTGGTGGGGAGGGGGTTTCAATCCTTTTTGGATTACTCCCCTCTTTCTCTCTCTCTCTCTCATCGCCCTGGGCAATCACGTTAAAACTCACATGGTTGGTGCTTATTCAGATAACCCTAACAATGCACACCAATGGTAACCATGTGAGCACTCACAACCCACAGAAGAATGCGCTGGTTCAAATCCCCATGACCCTCCTCCACAGCAAAATTTATTCAAGAGTGCAACCTGCTCGGCAGCTTCAGGAGGCACAGAGCTTCTTCTGAGAGTTCTGCTGAAAGATCACTAAACACAAACTTCACACACATGCTCTACTTGCTTTCGCAAATGGACACACGAAGCAAACTTTTGGACAGAATGGATGTTTTTTTTTTTTATTAGAACTTTTTTTTTGGAGGAAATGAGAGGAAATAAGTAGTGTTGGAGGAATCCAGGGAAAAATGCATGATCTTATTACAGCAGATTTGGGCGAGCGCTGGGCAGGCGTAAGATGGAGCTGGAGAGAAGCCAGCTGGGAATGAGACAAAGACCAACATGGAAAACCATGACAAGGAGGATGACGGGACAACAGTCCCAGGATTCTTACCACGCTATTCCCAAACCACATCTCCCATCTGCTTTATCAGATACAAATGAAGTGACAAACCAAATACACAATGTCTTTGAATAAACATTTGAATCACTAATCTGCAGCTTGTTTTTGTGCATGCATATGACGTAACAAATTTGGGTTTTGAGAAATAAAGAAAAAAAAAAGAAGAATTTTAAGCTACGCCAAGTTAAATTGCTAAAAAAAACTGTAAATCATTTCAGTAGAAACTTAACAGGACATTTCCCATGATATTATCTCCAAGCCACATGGTTTAAAATAAGGTTCTGGTGTCATAAATGCATGAAACACAGCTGACTACACAAACACAAACCTCTATTAGGAGCACTTTTATAAAAGTGGACATTGAGAGTCAAATGCAGAAACCGACGACTAAATGGAAATGAACACAGATTTCTGTGAATAGTGTAGAATGAGAAAGTGTCGTCTCGCCTTATCTCCAGTTCCAGTCAACTAGCAATCTTGAAAGAGTTTGCAACATCATCAAAGCCGGCCATTTGATAGGATTCTCACACTGCACCCAATCAATCTGAGGAATACGGCAGCCCAGACATGTAACAAAGCTCAAATAGATTTACAAATGGGGTTGTAGGGGGATAAGCCCTTGCACAGGATTACATATTGATTTTAAACATATAAAAAAGCTTATCATATAAAACCGTAACAACAAAACTGGGGGACCTATGCAGAAATCCCTCGGCAAAAAGCAGCGTCCACTTTCAAATATAACGCCCCGGAGTGCACCGCATTTGAGGAAAGAAAGAAATAGGGAGAGGGGAGGGGGAAAAAAGACGAATTTGAGAGAAAGCGTGTGTGCATGGCAGGCAGATAAAAAGGGCAAAAAGGATCAATTTAGAGGCAGAGAAATAGGAGTCATGGCATATTGTGGAAGGCCTCGCCACTTTTCTTTGCCTCCCCACAGCGGAGCGCAGACTGAAGGGGTTATCGTTTAGCTGACATTAACACTCACCCTGTTTGCTCTACACCTTTAACAGAATCCTTCCCGTCTTTTCAACCTGCCTTTATAATTTCGGAAAATATTTTTCCCTTTCTGCTGTCCACAGGCTTCAGATCTGATAGTGTGTAATGCAACAAGCAACAAGTGTAATTTAAGTCAGTGAGTAATGATATCAACACTATTTACATTTGTAAAAAAAAAAAAAAAAAGGGCAAACTGGTCCACCCAACAAGGGTTTTTTATGTCTTGCTAGTCAGAATCTCAGATTTGAATAACTGGCTTTCTTTAAAAATTTGAAAGTATGACAACTCGCAGGAAGCAAAAATGGACTTTGAACGATGGGAAAATAAATTTACTGAATTAAAAAAATAAATAAATAAATAAATAAAACATTCTATCTATCTATCTATATCCATTTATTCATCTATCAAAATAAATAAATGAAACAAGGCTTGGCTGAACTAACATTCATAAGCTTTGCCTTTCTAGTTAAAAATTAGTTTTATGTATTCCAATTCATTCTAATAGTCCTTTATATTAAAATGCAAATGTAAATTCTGCATCCTGTTAATTGCTGTCAACAGAACAAAACATTTAGAACGCCTACAATGAAGCCATCAAATATTTCTTGACATTTTGTTAAAAAAAGACATGTAAAACGCTTTAAATTCTACTCAAACATGACATCTACACGAGGCTTCAATATTACTCATCTCCAGGTCACATTGACAGTAGATTCTCCTCTGAACAGTCGCGGGGTCGAGGAGGGTGAGTATTTTTCTCTATCAGCGAGAGAGTGTGCGTCTGATACGAGAGAAATTGTGTGTGTGTGCCCGCTGAACGCCTCAGCCGCTACACTTCCAATGTCATCAGCTGACCAAGCAAATCAGCAATTACCTGTCTGCATTGGCTGGGTGCGAAAGCCCGTCGGGGCTCCAAATAAGAAACTGATGCACGAACCTCCTCACCAGCAGCTCAGAACTATCTCTGACTCGCTTCAGAAACACCCTGACTCTGAATGCCAAGTGCTGAGCCTCATGGGAGAACGAGAGAGAGAGTGAGCAAGGCAGATAAAGTGAGAGAGAGAGAGAGAGGGAGAAAATAACTGTGAGTGATAATTCAACAGGTAGCAGTGTGTGGACTGATAGGGTTGTTACAAGCAGCAGGGACTGAATTACCACTGCCGTGGATGGACCCCGTCACCCTTGCACATCCAGACCAATATTTGGAACTCACTCCATGTTCGCTGATAAGTGGTCACAAGGCTGAGGCACTTCAGCATCTGAACGTTATTAGCTTAAATTCCAGCTATCGGGCTCAGCATTTAGCGTTCAGTATCACGGCGGCTCTCAGCGTGGAGGAATCTTTCAGAAACAAGACAGAAGCATGTCAAAATATTGAGATGAAGCACGCTGATCTGCCTCGGCGAAGCCCTGGAGGTGAGACGGTGTGTGGCGAATACGCGGCGCTATGCTCTCTGCTTGGCTATTCATGTCCACTGTCAACCTCTCCGAACTAATTAGAATTGATTTATGATGGATCAGCTAGCTTATCAGGTGCAGAAAGAAATTACCATGGCTAGCCAAGGGGTGAGAGGGTCACCATCGAATTGTAAAATCAATTTGCATTGATTGTAAAAGGTTCATTTTGCGAAAGAGGACACAGTCAAAGGGATTAAACTTAACCAGACAACTTTGATACCGCACAATAGGCTTTATTTTTTTTACTTTCCTTACCTGTCTGTATAACATGCACTCAAAAAGCTTATAAACGTGAGCGCGTTCTTCGACGCCCTGAGGCACATCACAGAGATTTAATATTGACGTGGAAGTGACATCTGCACTATGGCTGTAATACCTGCGGTTTTGAGAGTAAATCATACACATAGTGTCCAATCCAAGGGTGAATTTGTAAGATCTATATTAATAAAAGGAGCTAAAAGAATTGGCTTTATTTAATCAGGACTGGGTGGGCGGAGCCACATCTGAGGTGTCAAAGAGCAGGTTTAATTAAGCAGGAGAGGATCTTTGTCTTTCACAGAGCGCCTCTCAAATTCACCCCCAAATCCCTCTTTCACTCCCTCTTACCTTCAATCGCCAGCATTGCCCTTAATTCTCGGTTCAGCAGCTCAAAGCGTCTCTCCAGATCGTGTTCCTTCTCCCTGGGCAAGTTGTAAAAGTTCATCAATATGTTAATTACTAAATCATTAAACACTTAAAGAAACCTTTAATAAACATTGATTTGTGAACTCGCCAACACCTTCCCTACCTCACATTAATCTACTGCAAATAAGCGATACACAAACAGGAACAGAGGGGGCCGAGAGCGGGCGAAACGGCGGTGGGGGGGGCGAGCGGGCTGGCGGGCGGTCGGTTGGAGTATCACACGGCAAATTAAATTTCGCCACTTTCAAATGTATTGGAAATGAGCTAACTCTGTCCCTAATAGAATTTGTCCTTCACAGCCTGTTCGGTGACTAAAAAGAAATGAAAGAAAGAGAAATTATCAAGGCCCTTTTAATTGAGCACTTAAAAAGCCCTTTTCCAGTGATATAATGTGATTAGAATACTTCAATCTGTCATTTGTGAGAGCTTTGAAACTCTGTCTCTTTCTTCTCCTCCTCTCTCTCTCGCTCTTTATGCAGAATGAACAGCCGCCCAGATTTCTGTACGTCTCGCTCTCACTTTTAAAGAAAAGGATGAAAGGTTTAAAAAATGAACATTATCATCTTTTGAGGCAAAAAATAACTGCGAAAGTAGTTAAAAAAAGAGGGTAAATATCTGGGTCATTGTCATTCCTGCTTCCTCTTTTAGAGAATGAAGTCATTTTTTTCATTCTTTTTTTTTTTTGGGCCGATCCAATTCTCATAATGGGTGGAATAATACAGTCTTTGAAATCACATTATTGCAGACGCGTCTTCTGATATGCCGTTTTGTCCGCTTTGCGGTGGAGGGCCACTGGGGGAGGGGTGGAAGTGAATGAGGGGCCCGACCTTCTGACTGGGTTAAGGTCTCCTGGGAAAATCATTTCAAGTGTGGGTCTCAACATATTATAGGTGTGTGCTCAGAGACCACCGCTTCCATTGGTAAGGGATGTAGAAAGAGAGAAAGGGTAAACATGAACTCACAACAGAGAGAGCTGGTTCTGTCGGCGAATCAGAGCGTTCTTCTTGTTGACCAACGTAAACCATTCCTGCATCATGGACTCTTCCTCTTCTTTATTATTGCCTGGAGACACACATACACAAAAAATGAGCATGTAAAACCTTATTTTAACATTAACTTACATACTAAGAAACATCAACGTGGTGGAGGGCCTGCTTCAAAAATTAAACTTAATAATATCTTAAAACAAAGTAAATGATACAATATCTGCGCTTTTTTGCTTTCTAAACAATGGTTAGCAATTATTACATTCAATTAAGAACTAAAATTTGTTTAGTCATCAAACATTCCCACTAATTACTGACACGCTAAATATTATCTACAAACACCTGGCCAATAATTACACAATTAGCCAAGTTCCTGCTAGTTACAACAAATCTCCACTTAATCTCGCAATAAAACTATTTTATCTGTAAGGTCTCACCCTGTTCTTTAAAAAGACACCTTACCAGAGAGAAACACACACACGGATAAGTTAAGCACTTTTCTCACACCTCCAACGAGTATAAAGTGCATCAAATGAGATTATCTGACAGGCTTTTCTCAACAGCGCAGACTGACACGCACGTTAGGAAGCCATCCAGATGTGTGTTCACTACCTACATATTAGACACTTCACAAGGTACTGCCATTGTCAGTAAAACAGAGATGGCTCTGGATTAGAGCAGGATTAATGCAGGCTGGTTACTTTTCTCTGCTGACTGGGATTAAAGCCTCAGTTCTGGGTCTTTGTGAAGCCTCAGAGCTTCAGATCCGATGTACATCCAGAAGCACATGTCCTGTGCCAGAGGCCTACATGTGCGGATGCCAAACTTACATAGTCGGAAACAACAGGTGGGGGCCCGCCCATTGATCAAAGGCCGGATTTGTGTGACGGTTAAAACACTTAATTACTCTTATAGTTCTCATTGTAAAAATTATCTAATAAAATTCAATGAGTCATAAGTTAATGTGAACTGAACATTTGGAGTGCACTGTGTATGTAATGTTTTTTTTCCTCTCTTTCTCTCTCTCTCTTTTTTTTCTTCTCTCTTTTAAGATGCAATAAATTGATCAAGTTATAATTTTTAAGTTAATAAAAAAAAAAAAAAAAATGCTGTTTGTTATATTCCAAGTATGTATCAAGGTTTCTACAAAACCATGTATTTAACATTAATAATAACATAAAATGCTACTTGAGCACCAAACCAGCATATTAGTATGATTTCTGAAGGATCAGTGACACTGACGACAGAAGTAATGGTTCCTGAAAATTCTGCTTTATTACTTTATTTATTACTTATATCTTTTGTACTGTATTTTTGAGCAAATAAATGAAGCCGTGGTAAGCATAAGAAACTTCTTTCAAAAATATACAAAATTCGTACCCGCTGTGTTTCAGTTTTAGTAGTTCCATGGCGGAAAGTTGATCATTTTGCAAAAGACACAACTCCACAATTTGTTGTTTTTTTTCTGACCAAACAATGCCATCCCAATTCAAAACTTAATTTGACCTCAGAAGGTATCAAAGCAAAGCAGAGACTACAGAGTTTGGTACTTCGGGCCGTGGGGTAAACCAGTTAAGTGGGTTCAGGAAGAATGACTCCGATGTCAGTATTCTGAGCATTTTTGTGACACTAATTATGTCTTTGAAGAGGGATGAAAGAAGAGAAAAGATGAAAGATCCTTTAAGCTTATGTAATCACATCACCTACTCTATGCTCCTGTGATACCTGTCTGTTCCTGACAGCATCAACAACAGAATTAGCACCTGTACACAAGCACGCTAGCTCTCTTTACAAACGTGAGGACTTTGAGATGAACTTTTGTAGATCTTAAGACGAGAATTACAGTGTCATCATTATAAAATGTGCGTTTAAGTGAGCTTGGATGCCCTTTAAATATGCGTTTAACACAAAGACAATTATACTTAATATTTAGAGTCATATTATACTGAGGTCATTAAACCAAAAGGGTACAAGAAGCCATAATATATTTTGAATATAGTGCAGAAGAGTACTTGCAATTTCTTCAGTCATGAGTATGTTTGATTAGTGTTGCTATTTTTAGCAAAACATGATTAAATGGCCTCTTCCTCTGGAAGATATAATAACTATTTAATAAAAATAATGCGTAGAGTGAAATGAAATGGTAAAGTCATAGGTGCTACTATATTGTGGATTTGCTGAACTGACCAATCAAAAGACAGGAATGGATCGGTTTCAAAAACAAGCAGTATGACAGTGTGTGTGTCTGTCTGTGTGCACAGAGCCATTACGAGAACGAGGTGGGGGTGACAAAAGGCGGATCTTCAATAAGAGTCTGACGTGGGAACTTGCGCCTCGGATCTTTTTTCCATCATGCTGTTGCTTGGCACCATGTGACTGTGACACTGGTCATGTGAGAGAGACAAATCCGCTAGCCACAACAAAGCCAGCGGCAGCCCCCGGTGGGACGACGGCCCTGTCAGTCACCCCCACCAAAACTCCCCGGCCCTCCACCAGGGGAGCCGCTCTCATGTCTGCCAGTGCCAGATGTGTGAAATTTTGTATTTGACGACAACACAGAGTAGAAGAGAGAGGGGGGAAAAAAAAGAGGGGGTCCGGGATTTACGAATCAAGCCTGGATTATTGTAGTCAACTTTTAAATAGTGCAGCTCGGAAGGGATAAAGTGTGCAGTGACAGGTCATTGTAGCGACGCACAGTCAAATGAAACAAGCAAATAATAAATGGTAATATTAAGCTTGTGTGACATTGTAAGGGAATGACGGATTAGCAGCCGCATCCCGGAGGCCAATGCCTGAGCTTCAGCACTGACAGAGCCTTGACAGCATGAAAGAAGCCCTCGCTTTACCACTAAAACAAATAACATGCACACAAACACTTTCTTCCAGGCGCATTCTACAGTGGCAACACTTAAACTGTGACCTTTGATGGGGACGACCCAAATAACTGATGCCCTGAAACGGCAAAAAGAAGCATGTGAAAACAAACAAATTTGTTTTTTTGCTTTGAATTTAGAGTTATCTGATTTAAGATCATTTAAAACCACCAGCTTTATAGTATTAATGAAATAATATTTTGGTGTTTATTAATATTTAGAATGGTTAAATTTTCGTTTTCCACTTTTATTTAATTAAGTTTATTTTCTCTGTTGTATTTCTTGCGTGTTTTTTTTTTTTGGTCAATCTTAGTAGTTTTGTAAATTCATTTTTAAATATGTCTATGTTTATATATATATATATTGTACATTAATTTAAACTAATTGAAAAATAAACATTTAAAAAAGAAAAAGCTTTGGCAACCAGCTGAAATCATGTTTTTTAAATTACATTTTATGACAGCTTTTAAAACATTTTTTTTTTACTTCAAGCACCAAAGATGGTCTTATAATGTCTTTAATATACATTTTTAATGTAATTTTTTTTAAGAGTTTTAATTTATTAAAGTAAATATATTTTTTAAATATTTAAAGTATAATAACTCTAAAGATTACAGTTAAAAATGCCACATACTATAAAGTTTACAGAGAATTTGTTTTACAATTGAAAATAAATATCTCTGAGTGGTTAAACACCTGTGTAAATATATATCTGTACTAAAGTAATCAAATATTACATTAAATGGTGTTGTGTAGTTCTACATAATATAACTAGGAAACATTTATATGACACAGAAATCAGTCATTTCTAAAACGCAAATAATAGTTAAAATTTGCAAATAAATAAAATTAGCATTTTTAAAAAATTATATAAACAACTGTTATCGTTTTATTTCCAAAAATGTATTACCTCCAAAACAATAATAAAAATTTTCTTCCGAGTGCAGAATAAAATTAACTAAAAATGAATAGAACCTGCTTCTCTAGCCTGGCTGATCTTTCCCAATATCATTCACTTTGGAATGAAGAAAGGAAGCACAAAACTCAGAGTCCATCACACAAGCACGAGGCTCCATACTCATCTGGTAGGCCTGAGGGCCTGTGTCCATTGCGGGTGATCTGGCCTCAATAGCCAAATCAGATTAAGATAGTCATCTCAGCCGCTGTTGCATTCAAAACAGATAGCATTAATGAAATCCTCACACATTTCACAATCTGCCCCTCTTTCCTGCTAACCTTTACTGATTATTTAGGGCTACAGCATACACACAGACAAAACAAACCACAAGTCATTCAAATGTGAAGTTTAACATTAATATTTTGGGTTACATCTGTTAGATATATATATACACACACACCTGTTAAATTAGAAATACACTCCAAATAGCTCCAGACGTAACTGCCGCGAGTCTAAAATATCAATTAAATAACTGCTTTAGCGGCTGCTCTAAAAACCACACCTAGATATTGGAAAACATTAGTGTACAACATCTTTCCAAAAGTTGCCTGAATGCCTAAATAAGATGTTTTTCACTTTCAAGGCATGTAATTAGGCAGAACGCTGTGAATAGCAAATTAATTATGTCAATTGATGGTTCTATTTATTTATTTTTTTTAAATTAGAACCTTATTTAGATATTTACAGAATGATAAAAAAGCAAATAACTCTGAAGTAAACCTCCGCAACAGGGGGATTGTTTTGCTTGGCATTTTGTTTAATTACAAAATTCCCCTTCATTTGATTTAGATAAAAATCTTTCTAAAGCATTAAGAAACCAGAACAATTACAAATTAATCCTGAGTCCTGCTAAGAGCTGGGTGTCTTTACTGAAGGGGGAAAAAAAAACAGGCTGGGGGTGGAGAGAAGAGGCCATAAAGAAAAGAAAAAGAAAAGAAATATATTAAACCCTGTGATCACAGCAAGCTCTTCTCATTTCTTATCCACCCGTTTTCTGTTTAATCCAATACCCAGTAATCCAATTTGTCTATCGGAGTTTGAAGGGGAAGATCTCCACTCCTCTGCCACTCAGTCACTTTTTGAACATTTACGATTTATTTTAAGTGGGCTGACTCTCCTCACTCATTCATTCTGTGCGCCCGACTGCCGTTTCCCTCTTTTTTTGTTGTCAGGAGTTAAAATGCATGAAAAAGAGAGGGAGAGACAAATAAAAAATAAATAAGAAAAAAAAAAAGAGAGAAAAGAACAAGATGAACAAGGTTTTGTGCGACTGAGAGGAAGCTCATTAAGGCCCAGTCAGGGAGTCTGTCTGAATATGCATGAAGGCAATAATCAGATCTTCACTCGTCACTGAAGAAGAGAGCGGTGAGTACAAAAGGATTGATTTAATTACTTTGAGTGGGTCTGCAATGTGGAGAAGTCTTGTTAGCGTGGGCTGAAAGGGCCGCGCTCGCCTTGCGCCGCTCTGATGGAAGGTAGTTTAGCTTGAACCACAATACCTAATCTCAGGATAAAGCCACAGCCATTGTGCTTTAAGACGCCTATCACTAGTTTCAAAATGGACTGAACACATTTTCTCTTGTTTAAGCCAACCTAGTTAACCGCTAACCTTTTCCCCTGTTTGCTATTTATCCGGGGATCGGCCTCTTTAGGTGACCGAGAATGTAGAAGGAATATAGAAAATCTTCAAAAGCTTAAAAGGTTAATTAATTTGACATTAAAATAACATGAAATCGCTTTTAAAATATTTGAAATCGCATAATAAATAATGTTACATTTTCATCAAGAAACATTATCACTCATACCATCACAAACCAACATATTTACACTAATGGATCATGGGAAGCAAAAAGCGCATTACAATTTAATTCCTGTCCCCATCACTAGGTTTTCAATTGCCACCGGTATTATTGACCTTCAGTTGCTTGCTTTGCGGCTTATTAGGAAATATTCATAAGCAGCCTTACATTGAGGATAGAAGAACCGCAGGAGGAAAACAGGATCGCTTAAGTCACCCTTAATGACAGAAAAGTCTTGGCTATACATACACCGTTATCATAAATCCTTTCATGTAATTGTTTGAACATTCAGTGAGGGGCTGACAGAAGATAGGCTGTACCTTAATACTTGTCTCTCACCCACCCCTCAGCGCTGTTAGCACAAACAACTCCTCTGCAAACACTGCGGTCCCCCAGCTAATAGCAGACACCTCTCACTTTATGCCGAGTTTGGCAGGGGAAAAACAAACAAACAGCAAATGATAGATTTTTTCCTTTTTTTCCCTCCATATACAGCGGGTACAGAAAGTATTCAGACCCCCTTACATTTTTCACTCTTTGTTATATTGTAGCCATATGCTAAAATCATTTAAGTTCCTTGTTTTCCTCTTTAATGTACACACAGCACCCCATATTGACAGAAAAATACAGAATTGCTGAAATTTTCACAGATTTATAAAAAAAAAAAAAAAACTGAAATATCACATGGACAAGTATTCAGACCCTTTGCTGTGGCACTCAAATATTTAACTCATCCTTGACATGGTTCTACACATTCATTTGAGTCCAGCTGTGTTTGATTATACTGATTGGACTTGATTTGGATAAAAACCTTCTCCAGAGTGCCCAGGACCTCAGATTGGGCCGAATGTTTACCTTATGTTTACTTATTGAAAGTTTAAATTATCGCGCTGTTGTGACGACGCATGACACGTGACAACATCAATATGGCGGATGTAGTATGTCCGAGTTCCATTCATACT
>JAUMHP010000072.1:8365803-8404495 GCA_032361065.1 Enteromius trimaculatus | reverse complement strand
GTAGCAGCGTTTAACTTAACTTCACACCAACAATTTAGAGGACAGCAAGGCCACTGCAAAACACATGGGGGGGAGGGGGGGCTGCCTTAAAGAGAGGGATGGGGAAAAAGGAAAACAAACAGGGATGGAGAGGCAGCACTACAACGGCGACTGGCCGTAATTTCTGTGTCGTTATAAAAATCTAAATTAAATGTCTCCCATATCTCCCGCAAACCAAAAAAACCCCACCCCCCCCCCCCCCCTCGCATACACCATCCACCCCGTGCGTTTTATCTTAAGATTCTCAGACAATGCCTGGAGGATCCCCTTCTCTAATCTTCCTTAAAATCCCCTTTCATCCAACTGTTAAAGAATGTTTGAAAGCCTGACACCAGACCAAAAAAAAAAAAAAACCCTCTTCACATCTGGGAAAAGCTTTCGGAGGGAGGGCTTGCTGGTTGGGGGTTTGAATGCGAAGTCAATGCAACTTAACTAATTAAATTGTTTTTGCCTCTCGAACATTCAAACGGCCTCGGAGATTAAAAAGGGCTGATGTGAGGCGTTTTCCGTCTCGCTTCCAGGGCCCATTGCAATAAACTGGACAAATGCATGAGTAGTGCTAATGTCTTACAACATGCATTAATTGAGGCTAAAGGTCTAACCTGTTTATATTAGGTAGCGAGAATACATGACTTCACAAAGGTGGCCTACGCTGCGAGCGTAACGGTCCGGTGAGAATTAAAACCAGCGGGAAGAACAAAGGCCGAAAAGCCAGCAGCTGAAAATCGACCATTCTGATGTAAACCAGCTCTTGAAGTCGAGCACATAGTCCAGCACTAAACCTGAATAGGCGGTCACCTCCTGATCCAGCGCTGGCCTTTGGTCGTGCCGATAAAAGCCATCCTTATGAGCCGAATTCCTGCGTTTGTCTCCAGGCTTACTTTTCCGCTACTCACGGCGCACGCTTAGCAGGAAGGCTAAACGAGGTCTTTGGTCTTTAAAATTAGAGTGGACAAGCTACCGAACTAGCATGCAAATCCCATGGAGGAGAAAGAATAGGACAGAGGGAGAAGAGGGAAAAAAAGAGAATTGAAAGAGAGACAACAGAAGAAAGAGAACAGCACAGAGAGAAAGAAAAAGAGTTTGCGATTATGCCGATAGAGCCCGGTGCGCGCCGATTGCGAGAGACATCACAAAACCCGTAACGTCCCCAGAACCGGGGCGAGTATTATGTTCTAAACACTTTTCCTTCTCTTACTGCGGAAAGATTATACTGGTTATCCTATTAATGCAGCTGAAATGCCATTCTAGTGTCTTTAAGCTCTTGCATAGGAGGTCAAGAGGACTATGCCACCGCTTACAAGCATGCTGTGGATGTAATCTTCCCAAAGTTACAATAATTAATGTTAAGCTTCTTTAGCAATACGTTTCTGAAAGAACTTGCCTGATAATATACTTAAAGCTGTGTTAGCTGTTAGCTGTTGTCTGAGCTCGGAGAGCATTTCCCCATGTGACTCACGTAGCCAAGCTTAAATCTTTAGTCAAACTAAGGGGCTGGTTACAAGCATGTTGCCTTAGCCACACACGCAATTCCATTTCAGTCTTGGCGGAGCTGAGATCTATAAACGCAGACACTCAAGCAATTATTTCTGCATGGCCAACACTGCCTTGGAATGTGGGCACGGAGAATTAATGTGGGAAAACTGATGGGGGAAAAGCGAGAAACAACAAAAAAAGGAAAGGGACTGACGTTTTGAGACTGAAATATAAAAAGGGGCACATCCGTTAAGAAGAACGGAAGAGGACGGCCACGTCTCCGTGAATAAAACAAACATTAACGTGCCTCTTCTGACATCGCCGTGCGTCCGTTTTTCCAGCACAGACTACTGTGATGGCTTGTCTGTAAACTGCATTAAGCTGATGATATCCGTCTTGTATGAATTTCTGTGACCGCGGCGGAGAAAAAGAGAACGGATTAGCATGCAATAAAACCTGTGTCAATCTTATCAGACTCAAGTGCAATTTTTAAACATATGTTAATCTCACCTAAAACTCATTCTTTTCCTCTGTGCTTTTTTAAAAATCTCTTATCGAGAACTCTGTAGGTGTGTGGGTTTTAGAGCGCCTTTAAATGCCATTATTTTCATAATTGCGTTCATTGTTGCAGGTTATAAAGCAATTTGAAAATCATATGTGTGCATAAATGCATGCTGAGCAGATGTCAGGGAGATGCATTCAGAGGCTTGCTGAATATCAAAAGCCGTGCAGATAACATTTACACACATTTCAATGCTGCGTGCTGAAAAAATTTCAATGTGATTCGGGACGGTATTGTGCTCGGGACAGAATGGCGAGCATGCGAATAGCTCTCCACTCTCGCTTTTGATTTCGTTCAAAATTGATATGTTTAGAAAATCGGGTGACAATAACATATTTAGACGTAATTCCAGAGATGTGGCTAACTGAGGTAATGGTTGAGCTGCTGGCGAGTGTGCGTGTGTGTGTGTGTGAAGGACACTGCTCCCTCTGGTGTGGGAATAACAAGTTCATTAGGCAGGAGCCACCGCAGGCCTCTGCGTTCCCCCGAGCGCTTTGCGTTCCGTTTACGGCCTCCTAGCCCATCAGCGGCTGCATCATTAGGGCTCTGCCATAATTAAGAGCTGTTAGAAAGTGAATTCTCCAACTGCAGATTAGAAAATTAAACTATTTACTGATTACATATTAATAGAAGACAACAATGGCAGTCGCCATAAGCTTGGAAGGCAACCAAGGAATACATCTGTGTACTTAATTACCATAAACAATGGTTGCATGGAAATAGAGTTTTATACGCATTCCCTTCTGTAATACGCCTGATATCAGAAGACACTTGACAATTCGTGTTCAATTATCTTCATTCTTTAATGTGCTGTGAACTGCACACAGTAAATAAATTAACCAGCCCAATTACTGTGAATTCATCTGGGAAACAAATGCAAAAAACCAGCAGACTAAGGCAGAGCGTATAATGAGAGGGGGAGGGGGTATGAAGGATCATGAGGAGTACTTAATACAGTTTTTATATGTATATAAATATAAACATACAGATATGCAAACACATTTATTTAACTTTTGCTTATTTGTTTGCAGTCATCACTGTATGTATGCATGTATGTATATCTAAATAGGAAGATATTTTGGAAATTTCCTTTATAAATCAATATATCAAAACTTAATTTTTGAGAACTAATATGCATTGCTGATAACTTAATTTGGACAAATTAAAAGGCCATTTTCTCAATATTTTAATATTTCTACACCCTCAGATTCCAAATTTCAAATACTTGTATCTCGGCCAAGTACAGTCCTATCCTAACAAACCGTATATCAATAGAAAGTTTATTTATTCATCTTTTAGATAACGTAAACTTTCCATTTCATAAAAACCAATATGACTGGTTTTGTGGTACAGGGTCACATATATACTATCACTATCAAACACAATACACATTTAAATATTACTATTATAATATAACAACCCTAAATTTATATATTACACATACATTTCTGGGAGAAATATGTAGTTAAAAAAACACAGTACAAGTATTATAAATAAGTATTGTATATAGTCATAATACATTGCAGCACAGCTTAGCAAGTTTATATTCAATATGTGTATTCTGAGCATAACATACATGAGATTTGTTTACTGTATATTTAGCTATAGAGGCAGTTTCTGGCAGACTATGTTGTCTGTGAACCTGACAGCGGCTTGAATGCACCTGTTTGCAGTGCTGAAATGCGTGCACTAGCTCAGACAGGTAAGCACATTAAGGTGAGACTCGTACATGGGGTCTGGTGTGTAACTGCGCCTCTTATTTCTGTGTGTAAATCTTTCCGAAATGTCTGGTTTGGTTCTCCACCTGCTAGGGCATTCAAGCCATTTATCATTCAGAGCGAAAAAAAAAAAAACCTCTTCAAACGGACACAGCGGCTTTGACTTCAACAGGGTCCAGGTGAGTGTGAAGAGAGCGAAAGAGGGAGGGAGGGATGGATGGAAGGTTGAGCAAACACAAAACTGTGATAGTCATGATATCGTCCTCAATGTGATGGAGAAGCATAAAAATTCAACCATCTATTTCCCCTCCTTTTTCAACCCCTGCTTCCCGACGCTGCCCTTGTGAGAAATTATTGTTTCGTATCAGCATCTGGATGGAAGGAAGCTTTTCTTAAATTTGAGTTACTGAGGTTCTGGAGTCTCAGAACGGAGCTCCATGTTTTAACAAAGGCTCCGCAGCCCTTTTTCCCTGCTATACACACCTGAAAGATCGCTCCGCATCCTTTCATATGTGTATATGCGAGGAAACGAGAGAGAGAGAGAGAGAGAGAGAGAGAGAGAGAGAGGGGTGGGGGTAGGAGAGCAAGCGCATGTATCTATTAATATGTGTCTTTCATTATTTCAACATTTCCTTTTCGGTCCAGCCCCCAAACAGCAGCCTTCCCCGTTTCTCTTCCTCCCCTCTTCACCCTTTACCCCTCTGCCGTATCCCCCTCTCTCCCTCCTTCTCTCTCTCTCTCTTCTACAGCATATCATTGAAGGCCAGATATGGGGTTCTGTTGCGCATGGCTGCACGGTACTGTTCAATAGTGGCTGGCTGGCGGACGCTATCAGCACTAGTTATCAGCTCCCATGAAGGCTCTCTTATCACGGCGGCCCAGAGAGCCTCCCTGCATCCTCACCGCCCCTTTTCATATCCCCGCTGCCGCCCCAACATCCCGGCTTCAAAGATTCACACTTCCCAAACTCCATAAGAGTTTGTGAACGCTCAATTTGCCAAAACTGTTTACAGTGTAATTGGGCGGCGTACCTGTGTCCATGAGATAGCGCAGACGCTTCTCCACACGCGAGGCCCGCGTGTCGATCTGCCTCTGCTCGCTCTCCAGCGCCGCCAGTTCTCCCACCACGTACTGACTGGTGTCTTTGAACGCTTTCTGCTGGGCAAGAACAAACGAGAGGAAGGGGGAGTGATGAGAGGTTAGAAAGAAGCATCCCATCCTGGGTTTATATAGCGTTTTAATACCAGGGGAGCAGTGGTCATAATGATGACGGGAGAATACTGCTTTAATTAATTAAGCAAATTAAATGTTCCTTTTTTCTGTGTGTTTTTTTTTTCTTTCTCGGTATGATGTACCGCTGTCAAATATTAATGGTGATAAAAACGACATACAAATATTCTTAAATTAGGCTAATTACTAAGATCAGGTTAAAAAAAAAAAAAAAAGTTAATTATAATAATAATAAAAAAATTAAGACAAATAAATACAAATAAATAAATATATTAACATTAAATAAAATCATTGTGTTAAAAAAAAAAGAGTACATGTATATTAAACAAAAAGTAATAATAAAATAAAATTTCTTAGAACTACGTACCATAATTATTTTTCCAATTATTTATAAAGTTCTATTTTTTATTATACTGTATATTAATTAATTAATTAATTCCTGACATAATAATATCTGTTTCTGCAGTTATGGACTGTAGTTTGTAATGCCGGGGCAATTACCATGTGATTGAATTTATTACATTAACATATTATACATGTACGATGAAAGGGTTCTACTGTATGATAATTTTTCTGACACTGTTTGAAGATTTATTTATTTAAATTTATTTATTGCCTTAGTTCCTGCTGAAATAATATCGGATTCTGTATACAATAACTGTAGCTTTGCATGCATAAATGTATACATAATATACATGTTAATAAACCTTAAAGTAAAAGGAAATAATATATTTATTTATTTTATTTATTGTCTTTTATAATTCCTGGCATTCATAATTCTTTTGCACAGTTACAGACTGTAGCTTTAAATGTCAAGTTTTGACTTCATACGTAAAGCCTCAGGCAGGAGGGTGCACTTACACACCAATATAAACACGCTAAATGACCTCGGAGAGAATCCAGTATTACAGCAGTCTGGAGACTGACACACAGAGAGACCAAATTGAAATATACAGGAGAGGTGGGTCAGTGCCTAAGGGCCTATCAGCAGGGATCTAAGGGATCTGCGCAGCACATGCGTGTGCTCAGATTCACTCATGTACAGATTTAGAAACACACTCCCTTCCTCTGACACACTAGCCCTTGTGGCAGCAGCCCCCTCTGGCTCGTGGGAAACACTGGAGTGAGGGATGAGACAGTGATTAGGGAGAAATAGAGTAATTAAACTACACGCTTATTTCTGAGTGTGTGATAGTGACAAGTACTCCCACCCCCTTTATATTCCACTCGTTTATCGCCCTCCTCTGTCCTCTCCTCCTTCCATCCTTCCTACTATTTAAAGATACAGGGGGAGGGGAAAAAGAGTGCTAATTTAAATTCACATCCTAAAGATTGCTGCAAAAACATATATATTTTTAGTGCTGATGCACCTTATTTCATAATAGGAACGAGGGAAATGTGGAAGAAAGTTTTTTTTTCTATCCAAGACAGCACTTTTTCTGCCTGAGTCCTCCTGCTGTCCATCAAACTCCACCTTCCTCTTCCTCGCTGCTCTATCAAATACTTCTCCCACAAATCAATTTTACACATGATCAGCCCCCTCCCCTCTGCTCTCGCCTCTCTGCCATAATTAAGTGTTGAAATTTCCATATATATTATATTAATGCAAACATCATTCGCTGGGTAATTCAGCTTGAGCTGGGTAATGGGCAAGTTCAACACCCATTAACCCCTACACAGAGAGGGGCAAAGCTGGTCTCTACTGACCTTCCCTCTCTCTCTTTCTGTGTCTCTATCTATCTCGCTCTTCCCAGGATATGTTTCTCTACGCTCTGGCCCTATATATGGTGCTACAATAATTTAAATTTCATTAGATCAACCTAAATGGACAGAATGAACCAAGATAGGACAAGAAAAGATAAATATATCATTTGAAACTATTATTAAATATATATATATATATATATAGATTATATTTCAACCATTTAAAAATGGACAAATTAAAAGGGTTTGGAGAAAAGGACATACAAGAGGAGTGAAACAGGTACATATCTGCTATTCTGTCCATTTCCTTTTTTCCTAATCTTAAGTTATCAGGGAAGAGCAGTCTAATTTGGCTGATCTCTTCAGCTTTAGGGAAGAACAGATTGACCTCAGTGTTAAAAAACCTCTCTCGGCCCTCAGACAGAGTGTCGTCCAACTATGAACTGGTGTCACAGACAACATCAGTATGAAAAAACAGCTCAGACTGAGAATATGAATATGCATTTAAGTACTTCATCTTCAGTTGGCTTTCGTCCTTCTGTTTCTGTCAAAGCTCCTCGCTCCTCGCCTGCCCGCTTTAGATCTTCAGGCACTGATCTCTGCCTTTTAACCTCTAAAACGAGAGAAAGAGAGAGATTGAACTCTGATAGAGTTCCTTCTCACCTGGACACAATCACAAACTCACTATAACTGAATATGAAGACGTTTTTCTTTTTCAGATTAACATTTAAACAATTCAGACAGATCTGACATCTGCATTACAGAAATCACAAAGTGTATAGAAACACAGCTGTTATTAAACTGTGACACTTCAGCAAAGACTTCAAGAGAGTCTTCACTCTCTTGAAGTGAAGACTCTCTTGCCTAATTAACTAGAAAAATAAACCTGACTGCAACAGGCTTATGCATTAAATGCATTATTTTAATGTACTGGTCATAAACCTCAAGCAGTCAGTGACAATGAAAGTAAATGACCTCACCTGGCCTGGTCTCGACGTATTGGCTGAATGATTTGAGTTGTGTTTTCCTGACTGCAGACTCCTTGTGGAAAACAACGGGACTGCGCAGACGCTCTGTTGCTCTGCGAAGACGCTCCGCGTGCAATTCATCAACGTTATTCTATAAACATATTAAAAAAGAAGGAGGGATGGGAGGGGGGCAGAAGAGTCAAAGAGCAGTTAACTTAAAAGTAGAGCAGAGTCATTTGAATAAAAGTTGCTTCTGATGCCGATCGGCATTAAAGAAAAGAACAAATTAGACACACATGGCCAAGAAATGTTTAACGATGGAGCGCCGCGCCTGAAGAACGGCCGAGGAAAGGTTCTGCAGCATTTGGTACATCTCCGAGTCCCACATTAACTTACAATCACAAAAGGAAATAAGGCAATTAAGTCTACTTTCAACAAAACCTGAGCCAGAAAATGTATTCAGATTATGCAAATTAAAAGCACTATTGTCTTGGAAGCGAACACGTGTTAGCAGCTTCTCACTGCGGCTTCCAATCACCTCAATATTGAAATGTGTTATTATGTGCTGGGCCCAATAAGCCAAGCAGACTGGAAAGCGAAACGGCAGCGTTCAGAATAACATTTGCAACGTCAATAATAATAGGAAACGTCTAATAAAGTTCGCAATTAGCGAACACGTTCCACTGCTTGAGACTGAGAGGGAGAAACATTGTTAGTGCAGACGTTAGCTCACTGGTGTGTGTACAGAAACCGCACAGCTAATAAAGACAAGCGTGTACAAACACACACACACACCGCCTCTGGCCTGTTTATTCTTAAATTATAACTTTTGAAAACAAAGCTGCAATTAGCGTGTCCCCAGAGAACAACAATTTTAGCCTGATCTCAGAGAGGTTCAGCATCTGTATGAATATTAACAGTTATGGCAGTTTATCCAACCGACCTGACATGTTTAAATGAACAATATCAGCTGACAAAAGCCCTAATTTGTAGCTTCTCTTCAGCCACTTTGACAGATTGTAACTTAACTTTCAGAGATTTCTACAGGCTGGATAAGACTCTTAACACATACCTGTACAACGACATAGCAAAGCAATTCCCACTTTATATTAAGTGGCCTTAACTACTATGCACTGACATCAAACATAAGTACAATGTACTTATTGTGATCATATTGTTTTGCAAAACAATTTTGCTGCTATTGAGGTGGAACACGGGTAAGGTTAGGGACAGATTTGTTGGTATCAGTAGGTTTAAGGTGAAATACGAATATAAAAGTTATTACAGAAATTGATTAACTATTAAAAATACAGGTACAATGTAAAAACATGTATGTATATACTAAGTGCACTGCATGAAATTACTAATTATTTCATATAAAGTAGAAGCATAAATGATAAAGGTTAATAAATGTCAAAATATATTGATTTTTGTTAGGAAATGTTTCAGTGTATAAAAAAATATTAATTTATAATACCAAACGAGACATTTTAGCAAAGTGCTCTGAATATTTTAAATACATTTAATTTTTTTTTTCTCGTAAATTTGAATAATTAACTAATTCATAAATATGACTCACATCACAATATTTAACCCCCTCCCAAACACACACACACAGAACAAAATCAATTCAAGTCAGGAAGGAAAAGGCACACATCTCATAGAATAGGTCTATTCTAATAAATTGTATTTTTTTACGTAAAAAAAAAAAATTGATAGACAGGACGGAGAGGGGGTAAATGAGCAATATGTCACAACCCACTTAAACATATGTAGGCGATCTAAAGAAAAAAAAAAGTCAATTCATCTTAAATCCGCCATTATAAGTGGAAAGCACTGCAGTTATGACAAAAAAACCCAAAGGCGTGAGTGTCTTATGTGTTAAAACGACACATTCAACAGCCCGGATCTCTAGAGACAGCTCAACAAAGCCCTTTAACCCCGTCTGATTCCTCTCATGTTAAAGTCCAAAGAAAACAAACAGGATTCAAACCCAAAGCGCCGCTAGAATCCTCGTTTCCCGGAGGACCCGAGGCCTCCAACCTTCGCTAACAACCCTTTCCTTGAAACACCTGCCCCCTTGGCCCCTCGGTACCCCTGGCTGGGGCAGATATCAGGGCTATCCCCACATCACGATCGGTGCTTTTTAATCTGTTATCGTCCCGATCATTATTGTGGTGCTGGGTATTATTTTGGCAGAGGTGTGTGTGTTTCTGGGATGCGTGACTAATGTTGCGGTCTGCTGCTCATTGCAGGCGGTTATCGTGTGCCACCATGGCAGCAGGCTCACAGTGCATAGAGACAATTGCTAATGAGACACTAACCACTGGGGCTCGGAGCTGCAGCACTCGTGACCCTGCTGATCCTCCCCTGGGCTTTGGCCTGTTGTGCAGGCCTGCAGGTGCTGGACTGTTTATACAGACAACAGGACCCTCGTCACTAAAAAGTCATGTCATAATAAATACGTATTATAAATTACCCTTAAATAATCAACTCACTAACAGTAACTAAAATTTCAGTTGTTCTGTTACTTAAATAGTTGCCACTTCTTGACAATAGTGTTTGTTTGTTTTTTATATAAATTTCAAACAGCACTCAAAAGTTTGGGGTCAGCTAGATTAAAACATTTGTAATATATTATGATATAATATATTATATCAAATAATATAATAATGACAATATTGCAAAATATTTATATTTCAAATAAACAGTGTTCTTTTGAATTTTCTATTAACAAAAATATTATTGTCAACACTGACAATAAGACATAAAATATGTTTCTTAATCAGCAAGTTAGAATGATTTCTTAATCATGCGTCACTTTACCATCACAGGAATAAACTACATTTTAAGACATTAAAATAAACACCTTTTAAAGATAGTAATAATATATAACGATATTACTGTTTTTATTGCAGCCTTTACAAAGCCTTTAAATCAAATGTATTGACCCCAAACTTTGAAAAACAAGTGCATGTGAAAGAAAACGCAGAAAATGAATGATATGTTATAGCAGTTTTTAATAATAATTTTTTTTTCCTCTCAAAAAATGTAATTAATTATACTATTACTAATTATATAAATTATGCTATTATTAGTACGTTAGGTATTATTCTTCTCTGACCCAAATCAATCGCTTTTTGAGCAACAACTTAACATCACCTTCATCAGGTCTGTAAATCAGCCTCTGGAATCTAACCTATTTGTGGCTAGGCCTTGGCAAATCTCAGCCAATCATTTCACACCTGCTGCAGTGCACTGAATGAGGCCTGTCGACCCAAACAAACACATCACTGCAGTTATTGTGCATCAAAGACCCTGCTAACATCTGCTCACAGGAAATCCCCTCTGTCAGCAGAGAGAGAGGGAGAGAGAGAGAGAATAGGGCGAACAGGTGCAGGAAGGTAGTCACCAGCATCTCTGAACATGCCCTGCAGTCACCACCTGGGGGCTCTGAATACAACAGCCAGATAGGAGGTCATCACACACGTATGTATGAACATAGTCAGCGGTACACAGGTATGCATGTTCTTACACACACAACGCTGGTATTTAATAAACACGGCAAATCGATCGAATGCATGTCAGCGTTGTGAGCCACATGCTGCTGTCAATACTTCCAAAGCTCTCTTCTCTGTCAGAAAAGGTCAGGTGTGACATGAGGTAATGACTATAATGTCGCTCTGACTTCATGTGTTCTGGATTAACACATATAAACACATGAAGAATAATAATAGAGAATAAAAAGGGGAAAAAAACGTCTTTTGGCCTTTTACCTCACCCAAAGGAAACATAGATCCAAGCAAATAATTTCATATTGTTGAACTACCATACCATACCATAACACAACACAACCAAAATTTCCAAAGCTTCTTTTGGGATGTTTAGATGGGCATATTTTTGCATTTTAAGCAGAAAATGTATTTAGTGTTTTTTGTTGTGAGGGTCGTCTTGTTGCTAGAGCTTTACTGAAGTTAGGCATGAAAATGGGTCAGGGGTGAAAAAGGTGAGAAGGGTGCTCGAGGGGTGATGTGGCCTCTAATGGGCCGGGAGGTGGGAGGACTCCCACAGAATAAATATTATCATCTGATTAGTGGACATGCTGTAACTTTTGTTTATTCTTCCATCATGATTGACAGCCATGTTTGTCTTTTTTTGGCAAAGAAATCAACATAAGTGTTTTCTACCATTATCGAAAAACAATCAACTACAAATGCTATTTGCTATTGCAGACAGAGCAAACAAGAAATAACATGTTGGATAATAGTTTCCCTTTACCAAGTTTTTACAGTAGCCAAATAAATTCAATGGAATAATAAACCAAGCACAGGTTGTGAAAAACAAATACTGTATTGACATTTGTCTAAAGAGATATTTACATCTCTGGCTCAAATCCACTTCATATTATATAAGTTTTAAATAATCAATAAATACCATCCAAGACTGATTTTTTCAAGACCCCCCCACACTCCTCAAAAAAATTCTCATCGGATCAACACGATTTACGTGGGTCACCGGTTTTAGCTTCAAAATGGTGAATTTCGCCGAAAGGTGAGGGATTTTCATGTCTCTGTGGCTTTGGTCTCTACTTCAATGTAGCACTATAGGAATTTGTTCTTATTCTGTCTTAAAATAAAGGTCTTTTATGCCACAAGCTATTTCTTATTTAAAAACATGACTATAGCCGAAACCGTGTGGAATGTGTTACTCAACAAAATAATTATGGAGTAGAATAATTAAGTTGTTCACAATGAATCACTAAATATGAGCAGTAAACACAATTAGAGATGTTAATCTAGGTGTTTGTAACGTATCTACCTGCATGCCGCCCGATTCAGGACTGAGGGGTGAAGTACTGGATGCCGTCAGCGATGAGGAAGATGATGAAGAGGAAGGAGAGCTGCCACCCTGTGGCCGAAACTCTGTGAGCTTTTTGAGTTTCAGGTCCACATGTCTGCTGTTCATCACACCTAAAGAAAGCGAGAGAAAGGAAGAGAGGAAGAGTTATATGCAGTAGGCCACTCGTCTCCAACACACAGATAAGCAGAGGACATGACAATGTTTGCCCTTAAGCAAACCGGCCCTCTCAACCTCGTACACACTAACACACACACGGGAGAGATAGCAAGATGCTGAGAGCTTGACACACCTGAATGTCTCCCCTGACACTCATATGAATTAAAAGACCTTTTATTGAGTTTATAGTTCACAATGCTCCCCTAAATTTCTGTTCAAACGTACCCTATGCTAACCAAGCCTTTTTTTTTTTTTTTTTTTAATAAAATAAATGTTAAAGATTGTACTGTTTTAAATGTCTTTTGTGTCACATTTCATCAATGTACTGCTGTAGTTTAAATAATTTTACATTATACATAAATATAATTATTATAATTTATTACCATTTTAAATATAATGAAAATAGTAATAAACGTTAACATCAGTAATGTTTAAAAGCACACAATTGTTCCTTTTCAGTTGTTCTCTTGAAAAAAGAGAGGGGGAAAAAACTGTACAACTTGCTTTGTTAAGACCACAAAAGATGACCAAGTATAATGCATAGCCTTTGTGAGCCTGTGTATGTGTCACAGTGAAGTTTGTGCTGTACTGCTAGTGAAGTAATCCTCTTGGGAATTAATCAGTGTTGTATATTTCCACACAAGAATTCTCACAGCTTCAGCTGCATACTAAGAAAAATCAATGGACACTTGGATGGACTCCACTTTAAACTCTATCCATTAATTTAGCTCTTATTCAAGAAGCTCTAGCTCTTCCCCATCTGTTATTAGGTCTGACTTCTGACAGTTCTTTTTCCACCCGTCACCCGAACAATGTCAGATGAGCAGCCAAACATGCTTAGAGGGAACAGTGCTAGTGATTTCTTGGAAGTCATAACATCTCTTTCTCTTTAAATGAACAATAGCTTCTAATTTACTGTTCATATGCAAACCTGTCTTTCAAAGGTGCTGGTGCCTTTTTTTTCTTTATTATGTTCACCTTTACATATTCCAAGTCTGCTTCTCTAATAACCTTTCACTAGCAGGTTTAGCCTTGCCCTCTCTCTCTCTCTCTCTCTCTCTCTCTCTCTCTCTCTCTCTCTCTCACTCTTTCTCTCATCTGGGCTAGAGATGAAAGTGAGGTGAGGAAGCTTTTCATGTGGGTCCTGTTCTCGTCTCCCAGCACCCCTCTCTCTCCTAAAAAAAAACACCACAGGAGTCATTTATCAGGCCTCAGCACAACCTGGATAAAGGTGCAGGTGTGTGTGCATTGACCAACAGTTTTCCCAAACACAAGAACCACATCCTCAAACTAATTAAAGTGTTCACCATGATGGGTATGATCATGATCTATATGATCTTTTGTGTTTGGATCGGTTAGGTTTTTCCCCTGCAGTCCATTTTTATTGTTAGAAATAATAAAAAAATTTACAGTTAAATTGTACACAAATTACTGGGTTCAAACAGTTTACTGCTTGACAGACAAATAATTCTCAGGAGGTTGAAATCAAAGGATGTGCCTTCCTTTCAGGAATGGGTAGTAGAACTAACTAGAGAGAAAAAAACATCTCGTAAGCAGACAGACAAGCTATACCTAAACTATTAAGAAGGGTGCAAGAACGAATTTGAAAATATGATTGTGACAACGTAATTGTGATGTGTTATAGCAACAAATTTCATTTACTCATATTATTTAATTGTATTTTATTTAGTCAGTTTTCTCATAATTATATGCCAAAGATTATAGCAAACCTGTGACCTTTAGAGACGCAGTTGGGCACTAGTTTGGGATGGGTTTGTTAATGGGTTAAAATGTTGATTCTGTGCGGAGTTACCATCTGTTACCAAACTGTTAATCACTAAAAAAGTGACATTAATAATAATACATAGACCTTCTTTTCACAATAACAGACAAAAACAAACCTAACAAAGAAACAAACAACGTAGATACTTCACACAAGTAAACAAAAGAGAAAGAATAATTCAGGTTTCCTGCAGATATCTCATAAGACTTCCATAGAAAGACAAAAAACTAATTATTAACAATCTCTTTGGCAGATATAATTGTGTTTCCCTTGAGAATGTGCTCAAATACTTTTTAATTAAACTAAAGCCACAACACATTAAAAACATCAAAAAAATGTTTTATTGAATTAGAAGATAAATTAATATTAAAAGGTGTTTAAAACAGTAACTAATGCGACAAGAAAGAAATCCAAAATTATAGGGCTGCATTAATTTTGTTGAAAAAAATATGTAATTTAATTGCGATTTAAAAAACAAAAAACACAATTTGCAGGATGCACAATTTGGCCAAACTTCTGTTGTTATATATTAATACGAAAAACAACAAGAACAATAATAATACTTCTTATAAAAATCTAAATATTACTACTGTAATTTATTTGCAATTATTTCACTATAAAATTGCAATGCTGAGCATTTTGGTTTATAATCACTTACAGTCTTTTTTAACCAGATTTTTGGTCCATACACTGCCAAATGTTGTAAGTAAACCAATGCAGAGATAAGTTGGCATTTACTGTAAACTGAGCCGCTGAAAAACAGAAAATTGTGGATCCTGAGCAGCTCATGTGTAGAAGGACACTGTGCAGCATCTCAATATGAAACACACAGCGCATGTACTTGTTTATCACAGGAAATCATTTATTTTTGACTAATCATGCAGCCCTACTCAATTAAAGGTTGTAATGGCATGATGAAAGGTCAAAGGTTAGCAAAAGGAAAAACAATTAAAAACAGACAGAAGTAGTAATAGACTGATTAATCACTGCACACTATTGCACAAACTCAGGCATGTAGTGTCACACACACGTTCACACAAGCGCAAAGGACATGCAATGTTGGGTTACCCAGGGCGGCCAGGTCACTGGCAGAGTTAGTAAAATCATCCTCCATTAGACATGAAGACGACAGTTCCTCCTCTGGGTTAGTATGAGTGACATCATCAGCATGAGACGCCGCCACCTCAATATCACTCCTGCTCTCCTCATCCTCACCCTCCACCCTCATCCCATCCACCATGTCTGTGAGCAATCAAACAAACAGGGACGCCAAATAAAAGAGAAAAGGAAAGAGACAGAGACAGAGGAGGTTAGTGAAGCGTTGAGTGTTAGTTCAGTATTCCAGCGGGAAAGGAAACTTTGCATGTAAGTAAAGAGTCAGAAAAGCATTTGTTTAGACCAAATTAGACGTTCAAAGAGTATTTCCTTAACAAAAAAAAGTTTGCTGCTGTCACATTGGGGTGTGTGTGTGTTTGAGCTGAGAGAAATCAGGCAGATGGCTGAGAGTGTCTGGCAGAGAGCTGAGCTTTATGTGTGTGTGTGTTGCATGGCAGATTTGGCCTTGACGGCAAAATCTCCTCCAGAGTTCCTCTTCCGCATCCACAGATCTGAATCCCACAGAGCCCTTGACAATACACACTCAATCCAAACACATCGATCTCATTCAGTTATATGGTAACCAGAGCAGAGCCGCACACACACGTGGACATTTAAACTTAAGTAAGAGACAAAACAGAGAGAAAAAAGGGTTACATGATTTTGGGGGGCAAAAAAACATCATAAAAAAAAAAAACTACTGAGGTCCTTTGCATAAACAACACCACATTAAGACTGTCTTGAGAACTAGTCTTAATAACTAGCAGCTAGCTAAATGGTTATCAGTCTTACTTCTCAGATTCAAATGAGATCAATCTAAGTTTAGGTAGGTTTACGAGTACAGTACTAATAAACACCCAGAATAAAGAAAATTCTTTTGTTTAAGGGGGTTACATTACCAATATATTAAACTAAGAAATATTACTATTGTAATACTGTATCTCACTGTAAAATAAAGTATTTAACAAAAACAATGTAATTATTTTATTTTATAGAATGACCATAAAATTACAGCATGAATTCATGTTTATACCATTTAATTTATTTTCAACTGTTAAACCATTCAGTTTTTATTTCCAGACAAAGGTTTTCATTGATAAAATACTGCATGATGTATGACTTTTATACAGTGCATGTCTTCTATCCCTCATAGTCTTGTTTTCCTCTGTGTTAAATTACATTAACGTCTAACCCAATTAAGGTATACATGCATATTTGTACAACATGTTCATGTACAAAACAGCCGCTCAATCAGAAAACAACAATGCTGTGCATGACTCCACAACACATGCATGTATTTATGTAATAAATCATATCCCTTGCAATTTGAAAATTGCATTTCAGTTTTATTTCGATTACCCGTGCAGCCCTATAGGAAAATGCCACACGATGCCCCTTAGAGAAATGCCACAACAACCAGAGGAAAAAGCTCAAAAGAAAGAGAGAGTATGTTTTTTTCTTTCTTTCACTAATACAGTGACACATAGACGAGGGCAGTCCTAAGCTAATTAACACAATGCATGTTTTTGGAGTCGGTGAAAGTTTTGCTGCAGAATGTTTTGCTCTACCCAGCTCGAGCTCTCTCAGAATTAGAGGCAAGTGTTTGTGTGTGTATGTGTGTGTGTTGGTGGGATTATGCGTTCTGCACGATAGGCCTTGTGCATCAAGCCTATAGCATTTCCCTCCAACCTGATTTTTAATGAGTTCTACAATTAGCAGAGTTCAACAGCCTGAAAGGCCAAATAAACCGTTTTTCACCATCTTTCTTCCTCTCCCTCCCTCTGACCCATTTTTCCTTTGCTCTGTCCGTACACTGGTTTGTCCGTCTCTGCGGGCCGCAAGAGGTATTCTGCAGCGTTTCTGAGCCACGGTAAACGCGTGATTGCAGAGGAGGGAACACTATTAGGCGGACAGGGAGAGGATGAAGAGAAAATGGAGGGCGTCAAAGAGTGCGAGATGAAAGAGATAAAAGGAGAGGAATATTGTGTCTCCCCTTGAGCTGTGAAATGGTACACATGGACATGAGCCGGCACAGAATTAGGCACAGCGGCTAGCCCGCTATGTTAACACCTCACGTATTAAACAAAACCTTGACGCGCCGCTAACACCCATCTCACTCGGCGTGCACGCGCGCTTTTAATTATACGCAGCGGCTAGCCACAACGCTAACACCCCTTGGCGTAAACACGTTTAATAACACGCCACAGCTGCCCGCTATGCTAATGCCCCACTGTTTCCACACGGGCCTCCCAGCGGTTAGGGCTACAGTAACGTGTCGTCTCATTGTCCTGTAATGTGAAATAAAAGGAGAAATGGTGGCTGATGATAACGCAGGACACGACGGGAAAGCCAAGCTGAAGGAGACGCGGTCTATAGGAGTCCTCCATGGACAATGAGTCGCTGATTACCCGGCATGGGTGTGTGTTATAATGATGGAGATGATGAATTGGGCCGTGTGGACTGGTGTGTGTGCATGTTGGGGCATAGGGCAATGTTGGCTATCGCCAGAGTTTTCCTGATGTATTTCTGAAGGATTATGTGGGAAGTGACTGCCTGAACAAATGGAAGTGAAGCCCTCTGTGAACACCTTAAATTAGAGTTCAGAGTATGTGGGTGTGTTGGTGTGTTTCTTAATGTAATGCTCCTTTGGGCCTTGAAAGTAGACGTGTTGGTTGCCATTATGAAGTGAGCAACAAGGGCTGAAAGCCACTAATGGACACACACACAGCCTGCTCTTAATGGACACACACACAGAGAAGCTTCATGAACAAATGAAAAATCTCAGAAGCCAAACACTAGTACTTGGCCTTGATGTTCTGAACATTTTCACAATGTTCTCGAGGAGCTTGAATTGGCAACAACAGAAAATGTGTGCAAATTCAGTGTCGAAATCAGGGCTTGGCCTTAATAATGCAAAACTCTAAAAGGTTAGTTCTGTTTAGTGTTATTGCAAGCTAAAATTATTAAAAATAAATATAAAAATAAATGCAATTAGATATATATAAATATTGGACTTAAAAAAAAACAACTTAACTGAAGTTGAAGTCTTAAAATGACTAAAAAAAAACAAACTAAGCTATATATCTATATCTATATATATCTATATATATATTTATATATATATCTATATATATATTTGAAAATAATACAGATGTGAACTAATAAGTCAAAAAAAGTGAAAAATAAATAAATAAATAAAAAATATAAAAAATATAATGAAAATGCTGGTAGCTGAATTTCTGTGTAAATAATACTAAAAATAATATCATCACATTGCTTAAAACTTGCCTTTATTTATATTCCTTTATTGCTTCTGTGGAACAAAATGGAAGATATTTTGAAGAAGGTTTCAGTGTTTTTTGCCGGTGTAATGAAAATAAACAGGGTCCAAATGGGGTGTTTTTTATACCCCATTTACTTTCATTGTATGAACAACATTTTTCAAAATATCTTTTCTTTGTGCTTTGTGAAAGAACAGCGTCATAGGTTTGGAACGACATGAAAAGTATGAATTTTCATTTTTGAATGAACTATGCTTTCAAGCATCAGAATGGACATAGCATACACAAACATTGGGAAAATAGTTCATGTTGGGTAAAACAGCCCATGCATTTTAATACTGAATGAATTATAATCAACATGCTATTGCTTTATAACATCTCCCAACAAGCACGAAATTTTTTTATTATGGAATAACCTTATTTATGAAGGATGTAAAGCCGCTTTTAGACTTCCACCAAAGCAAGGTATGTACCCTTGGGAGCATGTCTACGTAGGCATCTTAATATGTTTTGGAACAGAGCTTATGTCTGTGGTATTTCAAAGTGAATGCATGTAGATTTGCGTGTGTGTTCGCATGCTAATGACAAAATGTGCATGCATGCATGCATGGGTGTTTATGCATTGTGAGTGTATGTGCGTGTTCGGCCTATAAAAGCCCCCCTGCACTCACCTCCAGCTGTCTTTGACCTTCCTTTTAAGTTGTTCCCAGCTGCACTACAGGCAATAGAGGTGGAGTCAGTATAGAGAGGCAGTTCAGCCATCTTTACTCCAGATCGAGCCTCTGCTATCAGCTGCCTGGCTCTCTCTCGTAGCTGCCTGCGCCGTTCTTCATCACGCCCCTGACACACACACACAGAAGCAGAGGGAGAGGGGGGTTATTGAACGGGTGCCATCTCAAGTAATTGACAGAAATGCCATTTTCACTCCTCTCTCTCCCATCAGATCAGACTGATAGCAGCTTTTTTACCAGTCAGGATGGAGGGTCTCTGGTGCACACGAAGAGAGGGAGAGAGATTCACTGCATGGTTGATTTGTCATTGATTCTGTATGGGTCCAGACATAATAAAAATGTTGGGCCTGACTATATGTTTAAGAGCGTTTTGAGTGCATTTACAAGAGGTAAAGACAGATGCATCAACTACTTAACATGAATAGACAGATGAGAAAACAGTGACTGGAAAATCTCACTTGATCCAAACTTGAATTACATGTGATTGCAAAATCTAATCACGAGACCAAGTGCTTGACTTGTAAACATTTTAATAAAAAATACTGCTATTTTATTATTCATTTATATTGTTGTAATTAGAACTGTATTCCAACTATTCAACATTGTGAAGCTGTTTGCAAATTAATGTTGGAACTATTATTTTGAGCAACACTATTTTGGTAATGACATAATTAGTGACCACAGTTATGTAACACTTTTATGTAATATTAGCAAAGTTGTAGTATCACTACCACACATTAGAATGAATAACTGCCTACTTAGCATGATGGGTAGCCTGGACCCAACTGAACACACACACACAGAGGTTTCTGGAGCAGAAGAGCAGAGAGTGAATAAACCCAACTGGTTACAAAATTGTTAAGTTAATTAACCCCATTTCACCTGTTTCTGTGGACACTGTTGGTCTAAAGCCATTGTTCAGTAGGACAATAAGCAGAGAGATGCAGATGAGGGAATCCCAGGAGCACTTTTCAGAGGTCCAGCCTGGGGGCCCTTGAGTCTCAGGGTAATTTGAACATGCAAGACAAAGCTAAAGCCAGGTTACACCTGAAACACCGGCGTGCTTCTGCCAAAGCTGAATTGGGCACATTTAGTATGAGTGTGTGTCTGCTATGTTCTCGCAAAATGAATACATCTGCTCTAATTGGAGGATGACTCTGAACAGCCAATGATACAAAAGCAAATAAATTAAGCAATCAACAAAAACAAACAGAACCACGTGTTTCTGTGAGCGAGTCTACATCTATCTCTACTGTATAAAAATGTACGTTTCGTTTGAGCTGTGAGGCTTTTGCCCTGTGCTCCTCATACAATTTAACGCAATATAATTGTCATTCTTTCTGCAGCTAAAGTCTAAGGCGCCAAATGATCTGCTCAACCTTGCAGGTATCATCGCACACAACCTTCGACACACTGTTTTACATACAGCGATTCAGGGCTAGGCTAGCCATTAGCACAGAAAATGAGATTCCTTGTGTGTGTGCGCGCCCAAAGGGCAGGATTAGCACCGGGCCCAGTGTAAACTGCTTTTAGGCAACTCTGGAAATGTTCTGTAATACTGTAGTCAAGGAAAATTAACAAGAGATGAAGAACAGCAGCAGACAGAGGAAAAGGAAGATGCGTCAATCCACACAGACTTGCTGAAACATTTAACAGAAGCATGAATTGGGCAAATCTGTAAAGGGGCAGACAGACGCTTTAAGAAGTTGGAAATGCATGGTATAGCTAGAGTAAATGCTGATTCACAATAAATGGATGATAACACTAATGGTGAAAAAAAACAGACATTTGAATGCAGCTTGACTTTACTAAAAAAAAAAATGTTACTAAAAAAAACTTCACATTGTATTACATTTTCAATAGATATTTTCAGGCCTGTACTTTCATCCTATTTCACACACAAAAACTAATTTAATTTTACTGGACTGAAAAAGTGTTTTTTTGTTTTGTTTTTTCTCAAAAGACCTTACAATACGGTTTTGAATGTATATTATATAGTTAAATCACAATAAGAAATACTTATATATAAAAAATATATATATATATATATATATATATATATACACACATTTAAATAGACTGAAAAATGCTGTAAAAACAATGTATTAACTTCTCATAAATATTAACTGTTAAAGAAGTAAAAAAACAGTGAAACTGATTATTACAATATAACATTAACAATGAACTATTGTTGAACTAAACATTAAGTCAATGTCGTTTTTGTGTGATTTGTATTGTTAAAAAAGAAAACTTAAAACACTAAGACAGTTATGAAAGTGCTAAGTCAAAATGCTTGGATGAAAACAATCACAGAGATACAACTACTCTCCCTAAATGAATCAGCCTTGCACACTGTGCAGAATAACCACTGTGGAACGATCCATTTCTACAGCAGCAATGAGGTGTGAAACTGTCTGTCCTCTTATGAAGAGATTTCTTTAATGACTCTCTCTTCAAATGGACTTCAAGTGGCTCTTCTTCAGCTACATTGAAGCTTGACCGTTCAGTCTGGACTCTCCAACTGGGCTGTGCTTGGAGTGAGAGAAAGAGGGAGAAAAAGGAAGAGGAAGAGAGGGGAGAGAGATCAGTGGCCCATCCAACCTCCCAGCTGCAGATCTCCAAGGATAATGAGGGGATCCACAAGAACGAGTGAAGAGTAAGAAAGAAAACCATCAGGGGTGGCAGAAATGATGACAAAGTCATAGTTAAAGGTGGAGAAGAAAGCATGGTGTGTGGGAAGACTTCACTCCATTTTTTTGGAAGTAAAAAGGAGGGAGAGACGCGCAAAAGCAGACAATGGAGGGCTGTCGCTGCATTCTGGACAGGAGATCCAGGGAGAGAGGGGGTGGGCGGCAGAGCTGAGCCCCAGACAGAAGCACTCACAGTGGGCATGGGGTCCGGGTGGCTGCCCCAGTCTGGCTGCTCTTTTGGAGGGGGCAGGAGGGTGGGTGGGGGCTGCGAGGGTGCAGCGAGCCATGGAAGGAGTCGCTCGGCTGGGCACACACACAGGCTCAGGGCCCTGGCGCTAACACAGCCGTGCCAGCCAGCCAGAGACGGTGCCAGCCAGTGAAGCACAAACAGATATATTTGTCATGACACACTGAGTGTGCAGAGAAGGGGAGGGCCACGTGCACACACACACACACAGCAAGCAGTGAAGAAGAGAGGGTTTGGATCTTTAGCCCATCCAAAAGACACAAACACGTGTACGGGTGGCAATCATAGTAATTTCTATTAATGATTCTTTTCAATTTTTCAAATATTATCTGAAAACAATTTGTTCTTGCCCTCAACAGCCAGATTGGTCTGTTTTAATTTTAAGTGTTTTATTTACTCAGACAACTCGGTATGTATTTTTTGGTAACTTGGTCATTTAGAATAGGCAGCACTTGTTAACTATTAACTACAACTTTCCCTCAATAAATTCTTAATTAGCTGCTAGTTAATAGTAAGAAAGTTGTTAAGTATAGGTATTGGGTAGGATTAGGGATGTAGAATAAGGTCATGTAGAAAAAGGCATTAATATGTGCTTAATTAGTTAACAATGATCTAATAAGCTACTTATAAGTATAAGTGTAAAAAAAAAGGTTACAAATGTTTTTTTCATTTTAGCTTCTCAATCGCATGTATAATTTCTATTCATTAATTTGATTCTTAATTCCATAAATACCTTTTTCTATATAATAAAATATAATAAATAATGACATATATACATAAAAGTATATTTCAAAATAATCACACGCTTACAGGTGTTTGGAGACTTTTCAAACTGCAAAGATTCACTTGAAAGTTGATGGCTGACAAAAACCAACAAGGCAGTGATGACATCACAGCTTATAATTAAGAACCGGTTTTTGATTCTCAACCCTACTTGCTTATGAACTCATCCAGGCGGCAGACAAATAACCAAACCCAAATATTCAGTGCGTTCACAAAAGCAATCAAATATGAACGCGATGTTTGAGACACGTTCAAGAAAATGAAAACACTGCCACGTATTGGGCTCATCAACCCTCTCTCTGCGTCCTTTAGAAAGTGACCTGTGAAATAAAGAGACTTCCTTGTCCTCTTCACCTCCCTCTCTCTGCACTGTCTGTCAAACCCTACTCTCTTTTATTCTTCCTTCTCTCCCATTTCTGTCCTCTTTAAATGGAAAATACAGATCGTCTATGATCTGTCCCCTGGCTTCATGCTCCGTAATGAGAAAACTTCACCTTGTGTCCCGGCCATTCTAAAGGAAGCATTCGGCTGCTCCCGTTCACAAATCCAATTATATGTAGTCGAGAGAGAGCGAGGGAGAAAGAGAGAGTGCGAGCGTACAGAAGGGGAAGCGTTGGGCAGATGGACGGGGCAGCTTTTCCTCTGTAATGTGGCCTCTGCTTGGTGTTGAGGTGTCAACTTAAAATGCAAGTAGTTGAGCATCAGCTAATCCTACAGCAGCCTGCTTTAGCCCCCAGCCAAACGAGAGCGAGAGAGAGCAAGAGCGAGAGAGAGATGCCACCGTGGCCTTATCGCTGGGCTGCAGATGTGGTTCCTGGATCAATGCACATACACCACGATCAATGCATTTGATAAAGAATTAAGAAGAAAACTGTACATGCTATCAAAGGCCGTTGTACATGGCATAATTATGCTTCTGCATGTGTGTAGATGATACTGGTGCAGCGCGAGGGCGAGCAGATAAATAGAGAGATAGAGATAGATGTCTTGCGGGCTACACAGCCTGCCCTTAGCACCCGGCTCACACACAAAAAAAAAACCCCGTCAAACAGTTACCAACCCATTTCGCAGGATGGAAGGATAAAGGCTGTTGGCCAGGTTTGTCCCTCAGAAAGACATCTGGCATTTCACGTACAAGTATATGCACGACTCATGAGGGCATCTGAGACGCTTATTGTGGGCATGAACATAATTACTACCAAATAAAACACACTTATTTTAACACACCACTGCAGAGAGCCAGAGGCAAGAGGTTGGAGAGATGGAGGGTGAGCTGTGTGTCAATACTACTCACACACACAGACGAATGTGGGCAGTTGGAAAGACAAACGCTTGATGCGGGTGAAAGAATAGTAGATGAACAGGTTGAGCAAGTGCTTTGTGTGTGACTAGGAAGAAAACTTTGCCCTTTACATGACAGCATAATTACACGGCAGAAAGAGCCATTCACTGCAAGCTGTTCTTTACGGAGTACAAACAACACACACCTGCTTCAGTAAACATGAATCCAGGTCACTTCCGTACTGTGACGTGTTTCCTAATGAAATAACATAATTCGAGAGCAAAAAAGGCAAGGTAAAACTTTATTTTGAGGTGTCCTTGTTACACGTTATATGTACTTACTATTATAATAACATTTAACACCTAACCATAGATTAAGTATGTGTAGTTAATTAAAATTACTTCGTACTTAAAAGTATAATTACACTGTAACAAGGACACCATAAAATTCAGTGTAACCAAAGATAGGGCTGAATTGGTTGGCTTGAGAGATATGAGGAGTGGATTGAAAACGTTGATAACATGGCTTGGTGACATGAACAGAAAGAGGATGTCAAGTTCATGACATTTCTCTTTTAATGTTCACCAATGAATTGTTCACAACAACAACTGTAAGAAGTATTAAAGTAAACATTAAATCGACAGATTGCTTCTCCACTGACTGTTTCATTACTCCAAAAATAACCTACAATAAGAATGTTTGCTCTTTATCTAACATGACTTGGAGTTTTTTTCCGCTGACATTACTTGAATGTAGTCACCAAAAATACAGCAAGAAAAATATTGTGAAATTCAAAATTAAAATCTTTTGTTTTAATATAATATTTTAAAATATGATGGCAAAATAGAATTTTTAGCAGCCATTACTCTAGTCTTTATTGTCAGAGAATCCTTCAGAAATACAAAAATAGGTTTTATTCTTAATGTTGTAAACATCTGTGCAGCTAATTTTTTTTTTTTGGATGACAATAACGTTCAAAAGTACAGTACTATACATATACTAAACAGTATATGCAAAATAATTTACTGTGTCCTTCATGAATTAAAATATATTAATGAGTGGTTAGTCAACTAGTTGTGCATTGTTTTAGCAAACTGTTATACACCCTGGTTCCATTCTGGTATGAATTCTCATCATGCTCACATTTTATCGTCTCTAAATAAACAAAATCAAGCCCAAAAATCAAGAAGAAAATTTTCACTACATCAGTGAATATCTAGTTCTGCTCAGAAACACATCGGATTACAGATGTAAAACATTTGTTGTGGACAGCAAGGCACATTCAAAAAAGTAAATAAGGTCAATTTTTAAATGTATTGTCAACTTTTAAAAAGTTAGATCTCCTTCAGTCTTTAGCAAGACTTGGAGCATGACCATTAAAAATGTATTAATGCGACAGAAAATCAACAAGTTATTGAAAAACGTTGTATTAATGCTTGTACTTACTTTCTTTAATTAAAGTGTTCAGACAGACGCACAAATGCTCTTAGCACTCTCTCTCTCTCTCGCTCTAAACAAACACTTTTCAGTCCGACTGAAATAACTGGATTAAACAATTGCAATTTCATATCAAAATGAACTTAAATTTTATGCTTTTATCCTTCATATTTTATTCATAGGAGACCGACTTATGAATGAGGTTAAAAACTGAAGGGCTGTAGAAAAGAGAGAAATGAATGAGGTAGTGGAAGAGAAGAAAGGAGAGGTTGTTGTGGTGGAAAGAGAGAGAGACAGAAAAAGAGAGAAAAAAAAAAAAAAGAGGAGACACCCCCACTGAGAAATGACTGTGTGTGCGTAATACCGGAGAGCAGTGGCTTGATCACAACTCATGAAGAGATTGGAGGGGCGTCTCTCTCTCTCTGTCTAACAGTTTCTCTGTTCCAACCAACTGCTTTGATCTCCACACACACAGCCCTTCAACTACCTTCTATCCATTCTGTTTCATTAGACGAGAATCCACCGGAAAAAGAAAGGTTTCTAAAATGACAATCGGAATGCAGAGCGAGAGAGCCTGTGTAGTCACGTCAGCATGTTAAAATGCATATGGAAGGAGCAGCCACGGTTCCTTTGAAAGTCTGAGGAAATCGTTTGAGGGCGTCAGAACCAAAGAACAGAGAACAGGAGGACGACTGTGGCCTAATTGGCCCAATTAACTCAGAGTCTCTGGTGCTTGCTGGGACAATTGGTCTTCCCTGGGCCTTCCCACTGACTCTCACGCATCAGAGGCGGGCCGACGTTAACGACTGTGGACTACAGAGAGAAAGAGAGAGAGCGATCACTGCAGTACGTGGCGCGTTAGCGCTGACAACAGATTTACACAGAAAAAGCAACATATTTGATTACGTGTTGATTTCACGTCTGAGGTCGCGGTTAAACGCCGCTGAAAACCGAGCGTGATAGAGGCAGCGTTTTGCCTCAAAACACACACGCACAAGCGCTCAGGGAGGCCGCCATGAGTTCAAAGGTTTGCTCCGTCTCTCTCTGAGAGGGAGGGTCACAGGCGGCTCTGAAAAGTCACCGCACTGTCACACAGCGAGGACGGAGAAGAGAGTCAGGAGGGTGAAGCAGGGCCTTGTCGGTAAAAATCAAACACAGTCCAATTAAACTAATCATAACGAGCCAGTGAACACGAGGAAGCTCACCTGGAATCTTTTCCCTCTCTTTTCCCTCCCCCTCTCCTGCTCTCTTTTTCTCTCCCTCTCGCCGTTCCCTCCATAATTACCCTGGCCAAAGCGCTGTGAAATTACTGCACTGATCAACTAATGCTTGAGAAAATCTGAAGAAACGCACTGTCCCCTTTTTCTGCCTCCCTCCCTCCCTTTTTATGATTTAAAGGACTACATAAATAAAAATGATTTCCCCTCACTATCGCTCCCTCTCCCCCGCTTTCTCTTTATCGAAGACTGAAAGAGGAAAAGGAAACAGAGGGGAGATTCTCTTCACTTTATTTTAAATGTCTCGCCTATGAAGGAGTAAAATTAAGTAGGGGGAGAAGTGTTCTGGGTTCAGTTCAAGTTAAGATCTATAAAGAGCAGCTGTGGCATATTGTATCTGTAATGAAATGCATTTTAGTTCATGCATCATTTTGCATCACAAAAATCCAGTGTATCACAAGACCAGGTAGTAAAAATTACAACAAAAGATTAGTTTGAGAAACACTTTAAAATGTAAAATTACACCAGATTTTTCAATTTGACATGACAACATAATTTCATTAATCCAGAATAGACTGTCTGCACGGAGCAAACCAGTGTTGTTTTTGTTAAATAAAACTATTGAGACCATTTTTCATTCATTCAAATGAAGCTGAAATTAATATAAAATAAATTGAAATATAAAAACTAAATAAAGTTTCAAATTAAAGTACTAAAATGAAAAGCTAAATAGAAATGTTTACAAAAATGACACCACAAACAATTATTAAATCTAAAAAAACTATATATATATATATATATATATATATATACATATATATATACACACACAGTATATGGAGATTATTATTTAAATAATTTTATTGTTTCAAACATGTTTTTAATGTTTAATTGCATTAGTTTGCTGTATTTTATTTAGTTGTTTTGTAACCAAATCAAAATAGTTTGATTGGGATTAATTGGAAATGAAGTCAATTCAAAATGCTATTTTTATTTTTTTTTATTCCTACAATATAGAAACGTTATCAAAGAAAGATAATGTATGAGACTTTATAATTGAAAATTAAATTATAAATATGCTTTTATTTAAGACAAAAAATACATAAAAGGAATTTACATGGCATCTTTTAAAACTAAAAAGATTAAAAAAATAAAATTTCACTCTGGAAGTGTAACTACCCTAATATTTCCCTTCGTTAAAAATGAGGAAGAGATGATATTTTGCTATAGTCAATACTATGGCACAAATGTTGTCAATAGCACTTAACATAAACCTGGAACATTCCTTTAAGAGTGTGTGTGTATACTAGCATGAGGGGGGTGTTGTGCTGCTGTGCTTTTTCTAATTGTTCATTAATTAGCGTTTTGCTCTCACCAGGGGGTGAAGAACATGAGAGTGACTCAGAGGTTTGGTTCTGATGGATTGTGAAGGCCACCTACCCATAGTACAACGACCAATACTAAACAATTTATACAGTTATCCTACTATCAAAGGCCTAAACATACACATTTACACTGAGATAGCAAAGAGTAGAAGAGCAGGAGACAGAAAGTAAAACACAAAGAAAGAAAGAGGGAGAGAGACAGTGGTGGCACAGATCAAAGCAAAAGAGCCAATGCAGCACAATGGAGCACAATTAACATGGCATGTAAAAGAACAAGAGAAACACACACACACACACACACACACACACACAAACACACATATACACAGAGCAGTTCTGATGAGAGGGGTGGGCTCACTGATGGGCCCGTTGAAACACACCACTGACCGAGGACAATGACAGGCCCGCTGGCCATCCTTCACCCTCTCACACACAATCAAGTCTGTATGCTAACTGCTAACAATATTGTACACATGAAAAAGCAGTAGTGCTTCATTTAAAAGACCCCTTTTTTTTTAATGTTGGGCGGGATATAGAAGGGCTAATTGCACCAAGGCTACATTTATTCAGCTAAAATCACAGTAAACACCATAATATCAAGCTGAATATGTTTTTCTATATACAGTATGTGAATGACAGGATCATGCACAGGATTGTTTTTCCTTAACGCAGTATTTTGGCCTGTGCTAAAGTGTGACTTCACTCTCTCTCCCTTTCTCGGCCATCCTCCCTTTCACCCCTCCATCTCTATCTCCACTTTGAAAGAACGGAGGAAGTCTTAATTTAATTAAAATATTCCCTCTGCATGCTAAAGCGTAAAGTCTCTTCTTAGTGGAGGAGCTTCATGCAGAGGCCAGTGATAAGATAACAGGGCCTACTAATCAAAACAAGACATCAACTAATCTAATCTAAATCACTAACAATTACCAGCGTGCCAAGCCACGCTCCGTTTTGATCAATGTTTTCTATTAAAAAGTGAAACAATTCAATATTCTGGCACGCTAATGCACTGAAGCCTCATTAGCACATTGTCCTTGGGATGGAGGCGCTGCGAACGCACACACAGACGCTAATTCTTGGTTAATTTACGGGACGAGGACCATCTCCCCTTCATCAGAGCACAGAGGACTTTTGCAGGAGAGAGGGTATAAAAATATTTCTCTATAAAAACTTTAATTTATGGCTGAATCACACTGAGGTGCCTTCTTGTTCCTCTTCTTTGCTTTCTTATGCATTTCATTCAAGGGCATCTCATTTCCTTTTAAAATTCATACCGCAAAACGTCTGAATAAATCCGCCACACGCCAGATATTTCATCATGTCCTGAAAACCCCTCCCCCCCTGGTTCTGTATGTTTATGCCATTGCGTTTCACACTGTTCTTCCTCTAAAACAGGATGTCAGGGGAACTGAAACGTATTCAGATGTGGCCTGAGCTTTTTGACGTCAAGTGTCAGCCGTCCTCCAGTACTGAGCTCAGTAGACCATGTTTATTTAGCGTTTGATGTTCTCTGACTGGTCACTTCCTACATCACTACCTGGAGTCCTTGAGTAACCCTTAAAGACCTGTCCTGTGTGAAATGAGAGACTCTAGCATGCAGGCTCTTGGCTACAGAATAATATTACTCTCTAATACTTCCTGTCTGATGGAGTTGGGAATAGTGGTAAGAACTTATATATATATATGCACTTATCAATATATATATGAAAGAGCCTGTCAGAAGAATTGTTATATTTGGAAAAAAACAACATAATTCACTCTATAATTGAAACATACAACAATACTGAAAGGTTAACGTTTAAAGGAGGGTTTGAGTTTTAGGAATAACTATAATTACCTGTATATACACTGCCAAACAATAGTTTAAATTAATACTTTTAATCAGCAAAGGCACATTATATTATATTAAATGGAATCTTATTGTAAAAGTATTGCTTTCTGAGCACCAAATCATACGACTGTAGTAATGGCTGTTGATACTAACGTCTAAGCAAAAGTGTGTGTGTGTGTGTGTAAACTCACATCAATAATCTGTGGAGTGTGTGTAGGTGACTGTGCATTAGTGGTGCTTTTGTTTCCAGCCTTCATGGCAGCATCTCTACGGGCCTGTTCCAATAGCAGCCTGGCCCTCTCCTTCAGCTCCTCTTGACGAGACAAGACCTTCTGCAATCCACATAAAGAGATTTTGTTCAATTTTGAGTTTAATAAAAGCTTTACTTTGTATTACCACTTCGCATCAGCCTGCTCTGTTTCACCTTCTCTTCAGTGGTGTTAGACACTGGGGCAGGTACGACTTCCTGAAAAACATGACAAAGAAACATAACATAAGAACAAATCTGCGGATGCCCTATCACCCTATACGTTGTGAGAGTCAGATTAGCATCTCTTCCTAATGCTATCAAGCTTTGCGCTCCCATTACGGGCTCCATCAGGCAGCTGATTGGCTGATTGGTATGGCGTTGATTTTGACAGCTGAGAGGAGATAGGGGGGCGTTTGCTCCTGATCACTGTTAACATCACGGGCGTAAAACAACCAAATGAAAGTGGTGCCAAGTAACTGTCGCCATGGTAACGCACCTCTCATGTCACAGCTGAAGCCTTGATGACATGTCAAAACAAAATCAGGACAAATCTAAGCCGGAAAGTTATTCAGTGGAAGGAATGACAGTGATACATGGCGAGAGTGTGATAAAAGTTGGTTGCGCTGCAATACCTGCAAGTGTGTGTGTGTGTGTGTATGCTGTATAGATGAGGAGAGGCTCTCATGCGGAACACACTATAACCTGTGTCAGTATTAGAGCTGCAGGCGGGACAGCCCGAACATAATGACATGCCACTCCGAGTGACACGCGGCTGCTGTCTGTGCCGATCAGCCGCCTCACAAAATGGCAAAAATATCAAACATGTAAAAAGCTTCAAACAGTTTTATGTGCTTTGATTTTATATGGCAGCTTTTCCCGTTTAAGCTGTAACTGCTGTTCTTTAGGGAGTTTTCAGGGCATTATTCATTTAACATGCATGTGTCTCTACCCGAGTTTGTTACCTAAAGTTGTGTCTGTGCATTTATGTTAGCTTTCTTATATTGGACCATTTGTACTGTGCGGTTTGGTCGTTTTGACTGTTCAACAGGGTTCTTGCACATGACACGCACAAAGTGTCATTTCTAATCAATTAAACTAGCTTGAACTGAGTATAAGGCCTGTAAATTTGGACATTTTCTTTGAGGGTTGTGAAATTTAACTGTATTTTAATTGAAATTAAATTGAGGTAGCAAACAGGATACCACATTACAATTACAGGTAAGGGGGAAAAAAATGAACTTGAAATTCAAAGAAATTCAAATGACGAAGAAATTCATATAATTGAATAGTTAACTACAAAAAAATAAGACAATTGTTTTTTGACTAGAATCCTCACTTTTGCGTGATACAAAGGGATACCCTTCACTCGTTTTGCTCTGCTGTTTTACATTGGCTTATTTACGTCAGAGTGCACAAACAAAAAATATCGTATTTTAGAATTTTAGAATTTTCAGACATGCAGTCGTTTCTCTTTATGTGCCATTGCCGAAAACCCCACTAATTTTCAAAATATTACTGTTATTGTGTCATGAAATGTGGTTTTAAGAGTTTTCAGGTGAAAATGTAGTTATTTAAAACTCAAATCTGCGTTTTATTAATAAAAATAGCACCTATTTGAAAATTTGATATGCTGATTTTGTAGCTTCAAGTGATCACTGGGTGCTCAGTGCTTATGTATCCGCTTAGAGCAGCCTCAAGCTCGGCTAGTCCCTCTGACATTTGCCGCTGGCTCTAAAGTCTCTGTAGTGATTAAACATGAGATACAATTCATTTTGTGTAACGTCAACTTCATCAGGCATTTTTCTAGTCATATAGTTTTGGCTAAGCACAAAGTCATATTTAACTTTATTTATTTTGTACACGTAGTACAGTGCTGAGTTTGTTTTCTTTTGTCTTTTATTTCCCTTTAAGTCTCTTATACTTTTATAAAAGCTGTTCATTTATCATCGACCACTATTTCCATCATACACCTCGCCCGTCAAGTAAGGGTACTGATGGCAATGGAAACAATAGTTGGATTAGGGTGTTCCATATATCGTACTGTACTGACCCATACCGCTGAGTGGAAATGAGCAAATAGAAGTTCAAATAGGATGACAAAGCAAGCGACAAACAAATAGGTAGATAGGTAGGATAGACAGATGGATAGATAGAACATTTTGTGTATGTGTTAACATTTACCTGTGTGAGTTTAGCAGGTGTGTGTGTGAGGTTGGTCTGGGCACTGCTGTCTGAGGTGCTGTCAGATTCAGAGTGGCGCAAACTCGCTCTCTTCTTCTTGATAAGATCAGTGTCTCTGTTATACGTGAAGTCTAGTTTGTGTGTGTTCGTTTGAGAAGACCCGGCCTGCCACGTGGGTGACCCAGACTTAGTTGGTCTTTCACCAGGCCATGGGGTCTCGTGCTGCTCTCTGGAGTCCCTGGTGTCCGCAGCGGTCAACCCACCCGACTGCCCTCTCTCCTTGTCTCTCTCCAGCCTGTGAGACAGATCACCCATATCCAGTGTATCGGCTTTGAGGAATTTTTTCTGTTCTGCAGCGGGAGGCTGGCTGGTTGGTGTCTCCAGGCTGGTTTTAGAGCTCTGGGTGGGTCGTGGGTGAGGTTCAGTGACTGTTTTAGCTGCTGGAGTGTCACGGTCTTCTGTAGTTGCCCGTAAAGATGGAGCTACATCTTTTAGAACCTCTCCTGGGAAGGCAGATAGAGAACCAGACGCCCCAACTGTCATGACTGATTTTACTTCTTCCTCTTCTTTAACACCATGCCCACCATTGGTGGCTGCATCATCCTGATTGGTGGGTTCCCGGTTAACATCATTAAGCTCAGCGTAGAACTTGTCTTGGTCGATAGAACTGTTTGTATCCGTTTCAAAGTCTCCAACTTTGTATGTGCTACGACTGCTGTTGGCTTCGATCTGCACAACATTGAGTTCCTCGCCGCTGAAATGCGCCCGGATCTGATACAGATACGTCATCACCGTCAGCTTATCCGGGATCGCCAGTAGAACCATGTCAGATGGCTCCAAAAGCCGAGAGATCCCCAGACTGGCAAAGCCATCATATGCCTGCAAACACAAAAAACATATGATGTTTAAAATAAAAGGACAGAAAATGAAGGACAGTATTTAATAAAACAAAGCACATAAAAAAACTGGTGCACAAAAAAGGAGGATTAATTAAGGGGGGAAAGATTTCTGATTTATTTCAATTGTGTCAGTCCTTCACAGAACCATTAACACTATCGCTGAAGGGTAAATAGTTGAATATAAGATCCAAAATTGACTATTATTTTAAACTAAACTAGAATTAATCTGCCAACCAAGAGCATCAAAATTCATCAAAACTACAATAAGCCTGGGTCAGATAATTCTTCAAAATAAAAAAAGAAATCTGAGTCAGACAAATGTGTTCTTTAAAATAAATAAGCAAATAAATAGAACATATGTTAGACCATGACACAATGACTGACAAATAGAAAATTTATGAGATAAATGGATATCTATCATTCATTACATTAAAAAAAACATCAAATTGAATATAAATATAAAAATATAAAAAATATTTAAAAAAATCTGGGTTAGTCTATAAGGATTTATAAATATTTTTTTTTTATTTTTCAACAACAACAACAAAAGACAAAGAAAAAAATGAGTAAAACCAATTTCTACTCATGTTTGGAGTGGGTGTTAATTAAGTGGAAAGGGTTTTTCAGGGCCTCGGAAGAAAGGTAAGGGTGAAATAAATATGAGGTGGGATGAGTAGTGTATTTGTTGAAAGCTAATGGTAGCATAAAGGTGAAAGGGACAAACTGGGTGGAGGGTGAAGACTGAAAATCAATGATAGGGTGTAGGGAGAAAGGGTAAACTACAGGGTGTAGACTGGGATGGAAGGCCAAGTTATAGGACGAAGGGAAAAGGGGAATGCCAGGGTAAAGGGTGAAAGGAAGAAGAGGGTTTGTAGGGTGATGGGAGGGAGAGGCAGTTAGGGTGTAGGGTGCATGCAGGAATTAGATTTGGGATAAGACAAGCTGGGATCAGTAGGATGCGGCAGGCAGTGACAGCTAATGTCAAGGATGGTTCTCCATGATAAGAGAGCACGATACCAAGAAACACTAAACTAATCCTGCCTCAGTCTTATCGCATACATCTCCCACTCGCCCTCCTTCCATCTCTCTCACTTTCTCCCTCTTTCTCCCCCTTTCCGTCACTCTCTCTCTCGGCAGTGAGTATAATTGCACTGATTTGTCCGGTTGAGGAGAACAGGCAGATAATCAAACAGCCAAACTCAATCCCTGATCAGGAGATAGAGGGAGAGAGACAGAAACGGGAGGAAGAAGTGAAAGTAAACTGGCTGACATTATCGCCGTAATCCACCGAACGAATGAAAGAAAAGTTACTTTCTCTTTCTCTTAACAATTTGAGAATACAACAGTATAAAGAAAAGCCTACAAATTAGCCTTCTGTCTCACCCCCGATTCGCTTTATCAGAGCCGCTATCAGGGCAGAGCTGAAGGCCAAAAGAATTTCACCTTGTTGACGAGAGTTGACTATTGTCTCGCACCTCTGTCGCTTACCCATCTACTGACTTTATCAGGTTTGTCCCCTTTATTGGCGTGAGTGAGAGAGAGAAAGCAAGAGAAAGAGAGAGGAGGGATAATCAAAGGTAAGCCGATTCTCAATTTACAATTAATCACATCTTTCTTTCTCTCCTGCCTTCTCTTTTTCCTGTTTGCTGGAGGCTAACAATAGCCATTGTGATGCAGACCTTTGCAGAGCGAGGGAAATGTAAGGTACTGACAGCTGAACAGAAAAAAAGGGAACAAATAACGGTGGGAAAACAAAAAAAGACTGCAGGTATGTGTTGTTTGGGTATTAACTCTAAAGAAAGTGTATAATTGGTGGAATGAATGAAACTAAAGTGTCTGATGGACATTCTTAAACTACATTTACACACAAATCTAAATCGTTTCTTCCACAAGTGGAAAAAAAACAATAAAGGCCAATAAGGTTTAGCCAGGCAACGTTTTTGGGAGTAAAAATACAGTAAAAACAGTAAAATTACGAATTATTATTACAATTTAAAACAATGCTTTCTATTTTTATATATTCAATTGTTTTGCCATTTATTTTTGTCTTTATTAGGGATTGGGAAAGGTCCATGTGCTGGGACTCTTGATGCCTGTGTTATTTGTTAGATCTGCCAATGAGGCTACTGGTGCCAACAACAACAACAACAGAAAAAGTAATGTATTCCTGTGACGACAAAGCTCAATTTTTAGCAGCCATTACTCCAGTGTCACATGATCCTTCAGAAATATTTATCTGGGAAAAAAAAAATTCTTACTATTAATGTTGAAAAATCTGGATTCTTTTTCTAGGATATTTTGTTGAATGTCAAAAGAACAAAAAAAAACTAAACTAAAACTGGGACATTACAAATATATGATAATATATAATACACATATGATGATAATAATAAAGGATGAAAAAAATAATGAATAAAAATGGTAAAATAAGAAAGTTATAACATTACAATAATTATTTTATATTAAATTGCATACATTATGAAGACTGCATGTATCAATATCTAATACAGAGAGCATCAAGCTGCATGGGAGTGAGGAAAAAAGAGAAACAAGAAAGGTGTCTCTCAGGCTCATTGTTATGGTCTTCAAAAAAACAAATCATGCTTTATTGTAAACAGCACCAAACAATACGTTCAGGGGATAGAAGCCAAACCATGCTTCTGATGTACTGTGTTTTAATAACTTCAAAAGCCATTTATTCAACTAACAGAAGACTTTTGTTTGCTCTCTTGGTGTATAAACGATGCAGCAGCAGCACTAATAACCTGCGTGAACTGTGCAATTGTGTTTAAGACTTTCTCTTCCGGCTCCGGTTGGTCAGCAGCACCCTCCCCCGCGCTACACGCACAATGAAAAGCGTTTTGTTTTGTGAATGACATCGTTGAATGATTGACAGGTATCCATCGGTGTCAGTCACGAACACAGCCAGAGGGGCTTTTCCGCAGTCCGCACATTTATCGAGGAACGCAGGAACACATACACGCACGCGCACACGTGCACTCACAGATCAGATATCATGGGAAATTACTGCTAGTCTCTCTCTAGACACACACAGAGAAAATAATTCTTTTCACTGCCTGTATGACCAAACCGTCCTCTCCTCTCCCCTCCGCTATTGATTGCTCTTATCTGTCATATTTCAATGGAGATTATTGCAATCACGGCTGGGCCAGAGAGGGTCGCGCTGATTCTATCACATGGAAATGAATGCAGTTTATATAAATGTCTGTGTTTGGGGCTGTATAGAGTGCTCTTAACCTCCTCAGTTTGGGATAGTCATTTATCATTGAAAGAGAGCGAGAGGACGCACTCTTTGCTGTGTCGGAGAGAGGAAAAAGCGCATATATGATAGTCTCAGAACGAGAGAGAGCAGGAAATGAACTCAGGAAACGGATGCAGGTATTGAGTGTAGGGATAAAGTGATGACAGACGAAAGGAATGGAGGGAAAGAAGAGAGCGAGGAGCACATTAAATACACCTAATAAAGTCTAAATGGAGTTAATCTGAGGGCTGAAATAAGAGTTAATCTGCAGCGCTCCAGAATACAGTGATCTTTCAATGGAGCGGAATTACAGAGGAATTAAGTTTTATACATCCACAAATCCAAATAGATTCCAAACAAATCCAGGAAGCAACTCTTCAGCAAATATACATTTGCTTGCTATCGTGCGCTGCTGTGCATTGTGTGTGCGTGCTTTGAGAGAGGGAGAGAGATGCTTGGGAGTAATCCTCGTTGGCACAGCCACCTGGCGGTTTATTTAAACAGGCATTTGAGAGCTGACAGCAACATCCACACCTTTCTCACACGCTCTCAAAGCTCACTCGTTGTGCACATCCGAGTGAAAATTCCTGAACGGATGAAACAAAGTATAATGTGAAACAATAACGAGAGAAAGAGGGAAGAAAGTGACTGAAAGAAAGTGAAAGAAAAAAGAAAAATGGGAGGGGTGCAAAGCAACAGATTATATCTTCTTTTAAGGTAAAAAAAAAAAAAGAAAAAAAAGAATTTTAATTTGTAATTGCAAAGCTGGATTTTTCAGCAGCAGTTACTCTAGTTTTTAGCATCACATGTTCATTTTCAGAACAATTAAGAATCAAGATATTTTTGATGACCCGGCACAGACAGAAAAGGAAATTTGAAGGATGTCCTTGCTATGTTTCTGAGCCTTGATTGTGTTAGGATCCTTGCTGTCTATAAAGGGTCAGAGAGGACCCTTTAGATATCCTAATTTGTGTTCCAAAGAGAAATGGTCTCACAGGTGTGAAATTACATAAATGGGCGAGTAATAAATAACAGAAATTTCATTTTTGGGTTAACTATCCATTTAATAGGAGGTCTTCACAAGTACATGTACAAGTTTATGTGTACTGTATGTGTTTTCTGTTTGGACCTCCTTAGTCCTGCATTTTCTTCTAAGTGCGTGATTAACATCCCTTTATTTCTTTTTCATCCCTCTCTCTCTCTCCTGCTCTCTCTGTAGAGAAGCCTGTAAAGTTTATTTATAGCATGTTTATGAATTATGATGCTATCTTACGACTCCCAGGTGACTAACTCCATCCACACAAACACACACACACTCTTTCCATCAGTGTCGGCAGGGGAGCCGCATTCTGAAAGTGGCAATTAGAGAACGCTGGGTGGGAGTGAATCAGAGTTATAACAAAATAAATCACCTATGAGGAGGATTACTGATGCACAAACAAACGAAGAGTGGAAGAGAGTGTGTAGCATTTACCTTTTTGTTGTTTTCTTTAATATCTTGAGGATTGAGAGCCTTGTAGTCACTGGGAGGGAGGAAAGAACAGCGAGAGTGAGAGAACGAGAGAGAGAGAGAGAGAGAGAGAGAGCGAGAGAGAGAGAGAGAGAGAGAGAGAGAGACAGAGAGA
>JAUMHP010000072.1:8342430-8358864 GCA_032361065.1 Enteromius trimaculatus | reverse complement strand
TATCAAGGTTCTGGAGTGACCTAGCCAGTCTCCAGACCTAAATCCAATTGAAAATCTTTGGAGGGAGCTGAAACTCTATGTTGCTCAGCGACAGCCCCGAAACCTGACAGATCTAGAGAAGATCTGTATAGAGGAATGGGCCAAAATCCCTCCTGCAGTGTGTGCAAACCTGGTGAAGAACTACAGGAACTCTGTAGTTGTTAACAAAGGCTTCTGTACCAAATATAATTTTTTTTAACTCAAGTGATCAAATACTTATTTGACACAGTAATTCCCAAATAAACTGTTAAAAAAATCATACAATGTGATTTCTGGATTTTTCTTTTTAGAATCTGTCTCTCACAGTGGAAATGCACCTATGCTGAAAATTGTGGACCCCTCCTTGATTTCTAAGTAAGAGAACTTGCAAAATCACAGGGTGATCAAATACTTATTGACCTCACTGTATATATTTTTATATATATTAGGGCTGTGCAATATGGACAAAATAATCATATTGCAATTTTTTGAACTAATATTGCGATTGCGATTTTATTTTTGCTTTTTCAAACAAGCTTCATACATACATTCTAAATCTATTCAGTGCACAACAAAACCTTTCACAATGAATGAAATAACATTTACTGACAATGTGCGCATGCATCATATCTGCGCACATATGATAGGTAATTGCATTGGTAATTTCTTTGTGTGTAGTTTCCTTATGCGATTTAGAAATTGCATGTGCTTAAATTGAATATTGAATATATTCACACAAACGCATATTTGCTGTAGTAAAAAGTTTCCAATGATATTGGACACTGGAAAAATTAACAGTTGAGAAGTCATCCTCCTCTGCTTTCCTGTTCGCTATAACGTCAGGTTTGGAAGCACTGCTGGAGCACTGTAAGCGAGTGCGAGAAATGCAGAGATGAGCAGACAAGGCCAAAGAATGTTGGGAACAACAGAAGCCTTGTTCCTGCTGAAAGAACTCGCTCACCACTTTCTTCTCCTCCAACAAGTGCTTTTCCCCTTCGCTCAAATTACGCACACACACTCATGCACTACTAATGAACAGCAGAAAAGCAAACAGAGATTTTGTGCTTTCCAGAACTGTTTTGATAACTCAAAAATTACCACTTAAAATGTTCTGCTTCAACCCACAGCCCCTCCCACAGAATATCCCAGAATTCCTTGACTCACTCATCTAGCTCCTCCTCCTCCGTCTTGGCTGTGTTGGCGTACAGGTATTTGCTCATGTCCACTGGCCGGACATTCTTCCTCTTGCTGCTTCTGGGTGGAGATACTTTAGGCTGGGGTTCGGGTTCAGGTTCGTCAAACGGGTTGCCATGTTGAGAAGAAGCCATTTCTGTGTCAGCCTCGTCAAATGGGTTTGAGGCATTAGAGATGTTCTGATCATTTACAGGCTCTTGATTTTTCATAGTGGACCGCACATGGGGCTTAGGAGATGGTTCTAGAAATACACAAACAATGCACATACACACCTGTATTATACAAACCCACAATTACAGTAATATTAAATGTAGAAACATGGACAGAAACTATAATTGAAATACAAATAATCTCATGATCACATCCAATAGTTACAGCTTCTGTAATATTTCTGTATACTTTAAATAGAATACATACTTGGATCTATCACAATAAGATCTTTAACATGCACTTAGAAAACGATTTTCATTTCATGCCTGTTTAATGACCAACTAGTCAATTCGTTTTTTTTGCACATCCCTAGCATCAACTGCATTTACATAATTAAATATCTTAAGAATGATTTTCCAAAATCCAGATGCAGTAGACATTCCCTTTTCACTTAATCATCATGCATCTCAGATTTTGTTAATGAGTACAAGCTGCCCTGATGATAAAGGGGCAAAGGGGTCATACAAAGGGTGAAAGGTCACTCCTTACCGTCCTCATCCGGGTCACCAAAGGGGTTAAGGTCACCCGGGTCATTAGGTTCATCGAAGGGGTTAGAGCTCATGTTGCTCTGGTCTTGGTCCTCCTGATCCAGGAAGTTCAACTTACTGATCAGCTCTAAACCATCAATATCCATCCACAGCGATAACAGAACAGGAAGGAAGAGAGAAGAGAACATCACTCATCAGTCCAAAACAATCAGCGAGGATAACCATTGAATTATCAGGTGAAGCCTTGAATGAAAACAAAGCTGTGGCAAAAACAACCAATAAATAAATCATTGTCATCTGCATTTTGAAGTGAACCACACCAAGATCCTTCAGGTCCAAAGAGCAGTATGTTCCCGAAGAGCTGACGAAGGGTTTCATTCTGAACTACTACTCGCAACAAAAGCCAGTGGGCCAAAAAAAGCCACAGTGTGTGTGCCGGATGACAGAGTGAAGTGCTCTCTGAGGTGATAAGAAAGGTGTGATGTCTCTGTTGGCTTCACCATCATGCCACTGTGACCCATATTAGGCCAGAGTGCTCATAACCAGTGGTGTCTTTAAGGACATGTGTTCCAGGATCACCGACTCCATGGCTACAGAAACAAAGCTTTTTGAGGGGGTAGTTGGGTTCACTACAAACTGCAGAAGGTGGAACAAGGACACAAGATCACAAATGAAGAACGCTAAAAAAGGAAAAATATATAGTATGTGGACAAAAATAAATAATATCAATGAACGGATGCTCTGTAACACAGCACGACCACAAGGATGGGACAAAAAGAGGAGAGAAGGAGAAAGACAGAGATAGTAAAAGAAAGTAAGTAAGATAGTGAGAGAGTGTGAATAAAAGAAGGTGAAAGCTGAAAGACCTTCAGAAGAGGAGGCAGGTTTATTTGCTTGCTTTAGGCAGTCATCTGGATCTCCATCTATAGAGCTGAGAGCATTCAGCTGCCTCACAATCTCTGCAAACAGCACAACATACAATCAATAAACACACACACACACACGCTTGCACTAACCTGTATAATGCAAAGAGAGGTACATACAGACAAAATCTCTGCCTCGGTGTCTGTGTTTGTGTGTGTGTGTGTGTTGAGGTGTGTCTCTCTAAAAAGAGCCCGAACTGCGCCTTCGCTCTAACAAACTGTGAAAAACAGATCGGACGTCATCTCTATGGCAACACAGAGATTCCTAAACCCATACAATGAATAAACAACTCAAGCATTTCCATAGGAGCTCCATACATACACTTATAAAGGGATAAAAGCACATGGGCTTAATGTTAAAACTCCACAATCTGGGGGGTAAAGGGGGCTGGATTATATCACAATGTCCCACACACACACACGATCACGCACATACAGACATATGCACATGCAAACACAAACATACTGTACACTGACAGGGCATCATGTTTATGAAAGCCAAACCCCCCCCAAAATTAGCTAATAAACCATGACCAAAAACAGAACAAATGTAAACACACACAGCAATTAGCCTCAAATGCAAACGTAAGATTTGCATTTTTGTAAGACATGTTTCTAAAAATTCTTAAATGTCCTAAAGGTCTAGTCCTGTCTTAATCTAATCCCTAACCCGGGAAACCAGCCTATACAGACAAAAACTAAACTACAAAAGAAAAAAAAGTAACAGTCACTTAAACAAAAACTTAAATGAGACCGGACAGAAATCCTGAAGAGAACATAAAAAGACGACATGCTGAAATTCACAACGGACCAAAAATCAACACACATCTATTCTTGCTCTTATATAACAATCTAGATATAATTAACTGGCTTATACACAACATATAAATGCGGTACTCAGAAACCATTTAGAAAGTAAAAAGGGGAAAAAAAGGAGTAAAATAGAACAGAAGAAAAACAAGAAAAACAACAGAAGAAACAAAAAAAACCTGAATGGAAAAAATAAGAATACAACAAACAAAACAATTAAACAGAACAAAAATAAAATGAAACACAAACAGAATAGAATACAAATTTAAAACAAACAACAATAATAACTATTATAAAAAATAATAAATTAAAAAAAGATTGAATAAAAAAAGAAACAAAAAGAGGATGCGAAAAATGTAATAAAACAGAACTAATTAAAAAACAGAACAGAAAAGAACTAAAGAAAAAAGAAACTGAAAAGATTACCAGAAACAAACAGGACCTTTAAAACCTTTTTAAATAATAAAAAAGAAAGAAAAAAACACAACAACAGAACATGACAGAAAAACAAAGTGTAGCAGCACTGTGGTATTACGTATGTAAAGAAATATCAGAAGGTCTTCAGATGAAATCAGCAAGTCTCACCTGTGATCTTGGCGGCCTTCTCCTCCTGGTTCACTCTGTTCTCCTCATCTTCCTCATTCTCTTCCTCAAAATCATCCAGATTACCAATATCTGCCTGCTTCATGCTCATCAGACTGGCCAGACTCTGCATGTCTTCATCACTACACACCGAACGAGAGAGAAGTAAAAGCACAATATGTTTAATCAAATCCCTCATAGACACAAGACACAGTTCCCAGCCCTTTCACTTTTCTGCACTCATTTTGAGCCAAAATGGATTTAAAATTGGTTTAAATACAATAAAATTGAGAAAGGACTGAGAATTGTTCACTTTTTCTGAAAACACCATTCCCAGATTTGAATAAAAAACTGACAGCTGGAAGTAAAGAGTGAATATGGCCTTCCATTGACTGTGCTTTTGTGTAAAAAACATTTGTTACACTGAAGGAGATAGACGAAAGAAGAGAAGAAAGCCAGGTTGACAGAGAGTGAGTGAACGATGAACAAGTAAACGAAATGCCCTTCATGGTCCTGCTCATAAGAGGCAGTGCAATACGGACATGCATTCCAGCCAGGGCATTCACAAGCACGGCGAGATAACGCTCCAGGATTAACTCCCTCCCAATGTCCCCGTCTTCTGCTTCTCTCTGTCTATCTCACACTTCTTTATGAATGCGGTCCAGTCTTTCTTTGGCAGGCATGGAGCTTATTTGAACTTATGTAATGGGGTTTATTTGTGTGCTGTTGACATCATTCCCATGGGTTAAGAGCGGTTACACTTCCGCCGCGTAACCTCTGTCACACACACGCCACAAAAGCCACACAAACACACACGCATCTCATACAGCACAACGGTGAAATCACATACACACTTCTTGCTTCCTTTATTTCGAGGCAGGCAGAGATCAGAAAGGGAAGAAAAAAAAAAGAGGGAAACGTGGATATTGCAAGACGAGTGAAGGAAAGATATTTACACTCTCAGGGCCACTGGCTGGAAATATTCCATCTGACTTCTGTTTGCTGTGACGCGCATGTCAAAAAAGCAACAGCTCACATCTGGGGCGACAGGATTTGATTTCTTTTAGTGCACGCCAGGAGAACGTGAGGTACAGCCTTTAATGTGTGTTTCCAGATATTTTCTGTACAACGGTACCCAGGGTACAAAAGGTTGGCGAAGAGAATATACAATATGGGGAACATACAAATAGAAATAACTCTATTTAAATATTCTATTTTCTTCTGATCAATAAACTGTATTTAAATGAAAAACTAAAAGATCGTCACTGAAAGTTTAAATCATATTATAAATTTAAAAAAAAAAAAAAATAGTAAAATATTAAAGTTTAGTTTAGCAAATTTTTCCAGAATAGGCTCTCTTTTGTCACTAGCATAGTGATGTATGAAGCACAGCTAACAGAGTCCGTTTTTAAACAATGTGGCTTTATGGTAGTCCATGTGGGACAACTTGAGATTGCCCAATCACATAAAATTCTCCAATCATGTGAATTCCTATAGAAATGACTGGAGTTCCGGAACAAAATTGCTGAACAAAATGTGATTGCACTACTAGTACATTCTGCATGTAATACAGAACTTTAATCAAGTGTGGTAAATAATTGTGTATGCTAATAAAGCATGAACACTCTGTAGTATGAACATGTGACCTACTACATTAGTCTTCAGCCTCAATAGCTAGTACTGAATCCATTAAAAGCAAGCCTACAAAAAAAACTGCAGTTTTACATTTATGTTTGTTTAATTCCATTTTGAGGTCATGTTTTGACGTATCGATCTGAGTTTCACCAATCTTGACCTTAGGAACGCAGTTTCCAGTTGCGTTTCAGATGCATTAACGATCATATGAATGGACGTCAAGGGACTGCCCCTTTAGCTATACTACTCATGTGACATATTGCTTTTGCATATACTCTTAGTAGAGAAGTACTGTAGGAAAATTCATACTAAACAAGCTAAACTAACATATTTGTTCCAAACAAACAACATCAGGCTCTCGGGGGGGGGGGGGGGTAAATTTCAACTTAAAAGTCAAGTTGTTAAATACATAAAAATGTTCGTATTTATTATAACCATTCAGATCAAGTGGCAGAATTAATAAGCGTATACATGTACAGTACTGTGCAGAAATCTTAGGCAACTACTGTTTTCACAGAAAATTCACAGCAGATTGTTTCTATCTGTAGCGTGTCAGTTGAAAATATCAGTTTACATTTCTAAACATTATTTTTGTCATCAATTGTAATAAAGCAGTGAGATTACTGTATGCACTTGGAGTAAATGCAGAAGAACTGTGGCAATGTCTCCCAAGATGCTTCAAAAACCTACCTGGAAAAATACTTGAAAAACTATGGGTAATAGAAGTTAATTGATTAGTTTTTTTGAAAGCATCCCCATTTTACAGCATTTTTACACAAGTGTCAAAAACTTTGTACAGTACTGTAGCTTTGCAGGTAGGTTTTTTTTCTTCATTTTGGAGACAGTTCTTCTGGATTGAGTCTGTCTCAGTTGGTTCTGTTTCTTCAAGTCATTCCAGACAGACTGGATGATGATCAGATCTCCGTGTGGAGCACTGGCTGTAGTCAGACTCCTTGTGCAGACAATAATCTCACTGCATTATTACAATTAATGACAAAAATAATGCTGGGAAATATAAACTGGCATGCTATCGCAAAAGATAGAAATAACTGACTTAAAAACCTTTTATTGTACGAGAAAACAGCCTCACTGGGGTGCATATGAAGACAAGATGAAATCATAAAGGGAGAGGAAAAGAAAAAGGGATGAAAGGGGGGTTGAGATCCAGGGAAAGGAATTCTGGGAATGTCAGGTATTGTCACTCCCTGTCACTGAGACAAAAAAAGGAAGAAAAGGAATAAGCGCGTAATTTGAGGGTGGGTGTAGTCAGCAGGTTTTAGATGGTGTAGTGGGCTGCTCTTACGTGGCTTTGCCCTCTCGCAGAAAGATGCAGGACAGGGAGAACTGCAGTGTTGCTGAAACCACTTTCTTGGACAGAGGCTTGAACTTGAGCTTGACGTCTGTCTGTGTGGGCATGGCACTGGCATACTGCTTCATGTTAATGCAGCTGGTGGCCAACGCTTTCCGACGACCCGATGGAGATTCCTAAAATAACACACGCACGCACACACAAAAAAACAGAGATGCTTTAATACTTAAGCTGCAAAAATAACTAATTAAACTCGTTAACTACAATTGACACCAACACAAAACAAAAAAACACAGATAAACTGACATCAGAAGGTTTTTAACAGCTTCAAACTTTGAGAGGTATTTGCGTATTACGAAATAGCCCCATGATGCTTTACTAAGAAAAAAAAACAATCAAAAAGAATGAATGGATATTGCCAAACCTCACACTTGGAGAAAAAATCATCACCTGTTTTAACATGTTCAAAGCCCACACACACACGGGGGAAACTGGCACTCCTGGAACATGTGCATGCAAGTTTATATAGAATAGATTCAATGGAGTAAAAACCCTGAACAGAAGGATAAAACTGATAGTCAACAGAGTGACACTGAATTGTGTATGGAGATCAAGCTCCACTTTGATATCATCATGTCAACAGCTTTTCGAACAAAGAAAAGGTCACATTGAAACTAAAAGGCCTTCATTTGACTAAATCATTTCAATAACCAAAGTTGGTATTAGTTCATCACCTTTAAGACCAGCAGAGTAAACATACCCCGTCACAATGGTCAATGGTGCCCCCTGTAGGTAAAGAACTGGAATATTCTAAAGGGATTTGGGGGGAAAAGCAGAAGTGATTCTGCTCTCCAATTCAGTGGATTGTTTATGGTTAGTGAAGACTAGTAAACATCAATTCTAAAATCTCAGGTTATATATTCAAACTGTGTTTAAAAAAATTATTATGCTTAAAAAAATAAAATAAAATAAAAAACCACAAGAGGAAAAGGGTTTGACACCAGCCATGTGCCAAAATGACTTTAGGGTGACAACATCTAAGGAAAACAGAACAAAACAAATCACTGGCAGACCTGCACACTTTCCATTTGCCAGATGGGTCGGAAACACAGTTGGAGACATTTCCTGACCTGCCTCCTCTTATTTAACAAAGCCAAATAAATATCATCACTTTTATTGTTTGTTCTTGAGGCATTTTCTCAGCTTGCTGACTAAGTGTCAGCAATTTCCTCCCGGATGAAAGTACCACGCTCAACCTGTGAAACATGTTTTGACACCATCACACAGGCCACAGTTCAGGGATAGGCAATTCAGAGAAAACAAATACATATCTGACGATATTACTCAGCCCTTTGATGATACTCAATACATATCTAAAAATAACATGTACAAGTGCTGTAATACGGCTTAAATTATTTTTAATTAGGAGAAAAATTAATAAAACAGCATGTATATTTACAGATTAATTCAAGAAGTAAAAATACTGTAAGTTAAAGATGATCAGTTTCCAAGTCAAACTGACCAATATTAATATCTATTTGTAAACTAGAAAAACTTTTTTTTTTATAATAAGTGCCGTCAAACAATTAATCGCATTCAAAATAAGTTTTTGTTTAGTTTAAATAATGTGTGAACTATGTATATTTATTATGTGTACATAAACACACACTTACAGCATGTTTAGAAAATATGTATATGCATTTAAGTGTATATACTTCATTAAATTGTATTGTCTATTAAATATATAAATGTAACATTTTTCTTAAAATATAATATACATGCATGTGTGTGATTGAATCAGTCATTATGTAAAAAATAAATAAATAAATAAATAAAAAAATCTATTTAACCTGAATTGACAATTCGAACATTGGAAATGACACAAAGAAGAAACGTAAAGGTCTGCTTATTTATTTTCCTTCATCTCTTTTACATTTTTTCATTCTGTACGAGTGTCTTCTCTCGGTGTAAGCCATTATCTGGCCGCCTTTTCAGCAAGCACCTTCAAGCTTTCTCGATGGGTGAGATATAGGCCATACAAGCCTATTTTTCTGCCTTTTATGCTCTCTTCACTTTTATCTCATCAGGCCTGTTGCGCAAAGTAATCCAAAACAAAATAAGCAGAGACAGAAACGAAGGCTCCGTGTATAACCTCTCAAAGAGCCTGCATTCATACACCTGCCTGTGCGCATATGTGGAGCAACTACATATAGATCTCCAGATAGAAATCTCGCTCGCAGGTGAATGAGTGTGTGTTTGCACGTATCAGCGGTCCCGTGGGTAAAGAGGAGCCCTTATCAGAGCAGTCTGCGGAAGATTGAGACGCACAGAGCCGAAGAGTGATTATTTTTGCCTCTGAAATGCTTAAATACAGCTCCATACACAGGACACAAGAGCAGCACACAATAACCCTTCTTCCGGTTTGCTGAAGGTGATTAATCTGACCGAACCAGCGGCTGAAACACAGACAGAGACGTAAAGCACCCAAGCGCTGACCCCATCAAAACAACAGTGTCGCCTGCCAATCTCGCACCCAGACAAATTACCCACAATCCCCCACTCCAGCTGGGACGGGAGATGGTCCTTTGCGACTCCTTCAGTAAATGAAAACGATAAAAGGGAGAAAAAAAACCTGCGTCTAAGATTCAAAACCGCTCGCCGACGAAGCCACTTGACATTTGTGTTGACATTTGAGCCCCTGTTGAATCGGTCGGAAATACAGCATGTCATCCCTGAAGAATCCAGCGCTCCAAAGCGTGTCTTATCGCTGAGATTATGCACTGGCATTATACCGAGCTAATAGTGCATGTAGGTCCTTTATGAATGAATTTCAAAATGCATCAAACACTTAAGAAGGATTTAGTCCTTCTCCGAAAAAATACTTAAGAATATGCAAATATGCGGGGAAGAATTAGGTTTAACAGATTTGACGAGCGCAAACAATGAGGGTGTTCTTTTCCCTGGCTGCCGGTGTCAATCAGAACCCCAGATTACCGTCCAGGGTTATGACAATGTGTAAAATGAAAAGAGACAATAAGACACTTTTAATTTATCACAGGGATATGACTATCAATACGCAGCTATTGTACCCACAGAATTGCTAAATACCTGGCGGAGAGGGGAGATGAAGGTGCCAGGGTGGCTGGCTGCTGCCCCCTGCTGTATACCACCACACACACACACAGACTCATCTCTTTCTGAGAGAAGAGCATCAAGCTGTAGCGTTTAAAAAAATAAAATAAAATGCATTAAACATCAGTGAGCAGATATGCATTTAAAATAAATCAATGTGTCCAGGAGAATAACATTTTTCTTATTAATAACAGCTTAAAATATTAACATTTAGTCATTTTGAGAATATCAACAAATGCCAGCAGCCTCATTAATAAATAATAAAAAAAATTTGATTTTTAGTGAACTTTGACTACATGTTGTAGAAAACACTAACTTTCTGTATGTTTTGTGCACATCCTACAAATCCAAAAGCAAAGACGTTTAAACCAATACGTCAAAAAGTGTTTTACTGATTATATTATTGTGTAATTGTATTAATGATATTGCCTTGGGAACAACTAATATAAATTAGTAAGTAAACTAAAAAGTATTCAAACAAACAGAACATTTTTAAAATAAAGCTAAATAGCAATATTAAAAATCAACAAAAACGAATAAACATAAATGCTAAACTAAACTAAAATGAAAATATATACAAAAAAAAAAAAAACGAATTAAAAAAATATTTTTGGTATACTAATACTATAATATACATATGGTATATAAATCCTACTAAAACAACAGTGCTGCATACTCTATGTGAAGTTCAATGTCTTCATTGCAATTCTGAATACAAATTCAAAACGGAAAGCCTATAGAAATTATATATAATATACAGCTATTCACAACATTGAAAATGTTTTGGCCCAACTCCAGTTGACATGTTTGCCAATTTCTGGAAATACAAAACCATTAACTGTAAAACAAGATATACTGCGGAAATAAGTGATTAGAAACATTACTCTGGATGATGTCCATGGTGCCGTGGCATATTTGGGTTGTCTTCAGTTTTCCCAGTGTATCATGGACATGTTTGCCTGTGACCTGTGCTTGAATGTTTGTTTTGTTAACACGATGATAATCCACTACCATGACTGAGAGGATAACAGCCGTGATACTTCAAATGACGACTATATTCAAGATTTCCCATCTGTGTGTACGAGTGTGTGTTGTGTGTCCCTGTTGGAGGAGAACACCACCAAACCCCTGCAGGCTCTCACACCTAAAGTGAACCACAAACTTCCTTTGACTGACATTTCCAGAAAGCCTGAGGAAGAAAGGGGTGCGACCGGGAGCTTCATCCACTTTAGGGCGTGTATGTGTGTAGTGTTTAGGCGGGTGGCAGTCCCAGCTGTCCCAGTATTGATCCACAGCTGGTGCCAGTATGGGGGGTGTGGGTCAGGGCTGTGGGGTTTCCTTTCCAACACACACACACACACACACACACACACATAGAGAGCAGAGGAAGATTACGAAAAGAAAGAGTGATGCTACTAAAAGAAATTGACGTCTTCTGATTCATTTGTTTAGTTTTTTAACTTTTGACCGTTTCTTTCCCAAATATTGGCTCACAGAACCGGTTCTCAGTTCCCAACCCGAGATGATCCCTGAGGGGATCAGAAATGTAGCTCTATAAAAAAAAGATGTATCAACATTGAGGGTGTTTGTCAAAGAAATGGGCCACAATAGGCTTTTCCATCAATAAATGCCAGTTGCGAGTTTCTGCATGAACGCAGAGCCGAATATAAATATATAAAAGGAAGAGACAAAGACGGAGAGGATGGATGACACATTTTCAGTTGGCATCACCCAAAGCCTATTTCTGTCTGTCATCACTCATCTGTTGTGATTCAAATGTGATTTCCCCAAACTGTCATTGAGCGGCGCTCACACACACACAGATTAGGGGTAGTGTCATTATTTATGGGAATTGTTATTGAGGGTAGGGCCGGTGGCTGGGGGATTGCCATTGTTCCAGCTGAACATAAAAGACGAGCAAAGCCAACAGACCAAGACTTATGGAAATCAAAAATAATACCAGCCACCAAAATAATAAAAGAGCCCAAAACAATACCAGCCTATTATAAAAGAGAGGAAGAGAAGATGCCAGCTTAATACCTTCAGAGAGAGACGGAGAGAGAGTGAAATCACAAAAAGCTGTGCTCAAATGCTGGAGATGTTGTTTCCGCAGCATACCCACGCTGGGACACCGCCTGATGCCTATGAACGCACAAAACAATAACAATAGACAACAGAAAATAAATCTCTCTCTGCAACCCACCAAACCCTGTGACCTACAGTCTCCTTTAGGCTCTCCAATGAAGGACAAGCATCCGATGCCAAAATGACTAACACAGACATCGCATACACCAGGCCCGTGAAAGATTGGAAAATTCAAAGAGTGTGTTTTAAAGTTTTCATATTAAAAAAAAAAAAAAGGCTTTAGCAGGCTGCCTGCTAAAAATGTTATATTTGTATCTATGCAAAAGTGCAAAGATAATTTCAAACAGAAAGTAAACTGAGCAAAGTGAGTAAGCAATTAAAATAGTTAGGATAAGTAAAATAATTAAGTATTATAATATAATAAGATGAAACTTCAGTACCAATTCTAACTATAAACTAGTTGCTTATTAGCATGCATATTTAGTTTTTTTATTAATACTTATAATTAATACTTATGAGTGTATTACTGTCTATGGAAGGTCAGAGAGCTCTCAGATTTCATCAAAACATCTTTATTTGTGTTTTGAAGATGAACAAAGGTTCTCTTCTTACAGGTGACAACATGATGGTAAGTAATTAATGACAGAGTTTCAATTTTTGGATGAACTGTCCCTTTAATAGTTGTTTATTTGGGTCTTAAAATAAAGTGTAACCTATAACGATATAAAGTCTAATAAGCAAAAATAAAATAAAATAAAATAAAATAAAATAAAATAAAATAAAATAAAATAAAATAAAATAAAATAAAATAAAATAAGTCAGTCACAAGGGCCATTCCAAAAATCCCTTTTCCACCCTCTTGAGTTATCAACTGTGGGCCAAAATAAATAAATAAATACTGCTCTGTAAACACCTCCAACACTTCAGAATTCCAGCACACACACACAAACACAGTGTACACCAGAGAGACAGGTAAGCACACATACACACACCAGAGAGACAGATTTATTGGATTAACACCAAGCATCCCATTTTTAAAGGTGCCAGCTCATCAGTTTCCACCTCACATGACCACACATACACACACACAGCTGTAATTATATTGACAGCACTAACTTAAATTAATGTGCAGTGAGTCCATCACTGGTATATAGGAGACAGTTATCAGTAATGGGTGGAAAACCTCTGAGTGTGTGTGTGCCTTCTGAGACAGCGGACAGTTCCCCTGTTTGACAGAAGAAATCCATCATAATCAGTTATTTTATGTGGAGCACTTGCAGACTTTAGTCCATGAACTAACCACTGGATAACACTATTTTAGAGCTGATAAGGGGAATTATAGATGTGCGTGTTAGTGCCAGAGAGCCACAACACCAAAGCCAGTCCCAGTTAGATTCTACAACAGGTTTATCCTGACCAGCTAAGCTCACTGACAGGTTAGAAGATGAAAAATGGGAGGAAAAAAAAAATAAATAAAACACTATGCGTTGGCAAGTGAATTGACTAAAAGCGACTCATTTCATTCAGAGTCTTTAATAATCAATCTGTGAGTGCTCAGAGTCTGAAGGAATCTCAGGATCAGGGCTGCTGTAAGAGCTTCTGTCATGCTGTCGTAAATCAGGTTCTATGGCAGTACCGTCCCACAGGCTTTGAGGGTCGTATCTGTGTTGGCTCTTGAGTTTTAAGCCGTTTAAGACTGACATAATAGGTTTAATCCATCACACAGAGTCTATGGTTTTAAAAGAGTTTAAGTAACAGAAGATACTTTACAGAGTACCTGCCTGAATCAAATTATGCTCAAACAGACAGTTAATTAAACAGATGTCATCCCTCCTTTCTTTTCTTGCGTATACACTGCTGTTTAAAAGTGTATTTTTTTATTTGTTTTTGTTTTACATCTTATGTTCACCAATTCTAAAAATTATCTGAACAAAAATACAGTGAAAACCGTCAAATTGAGTAATATTATTACAATTTTAAACAACTATTTTATATTTAAATAAACATAAAAATGTATTTATTCCCTTGATAGCAAAGCTGAATTTTTATTTTGCCACATGATCTTTCAGAAATAATATGTAATATGCTGGTTTGACACCAGAAAGATTTCTTATGTCAATGCTGGAAAAGATGAGCAAGCTTTGCTTTTTTGTGCAAACCGTAATATATATATATATATTTTTATTTTATTTTTTTTCAGGATTCCTTGATGAACAAAGTTTAAAAATAAAAATATATATATTTTTGGAAACTCAAATCCTTTTTGTAAAAATGTTGAATGCTGTCCATTTTGGATCAATTTATTGTGTCTCAGCTGTAAAAAAAAATGATCAATTTCTTTCTTAAAAACTGCTGTGTATATTTCAGCGCACGTGAACTCATTCACACACACACACCAATTCATGTGAACGATTAGCTTCTCTTTTCTTCAGTTTGTTATTTTACTAATCCCAGTTTTCTTGATACTGCACGAGCGTTGTGTGTTTGCATTTCTGAAGTGCTTTTGAACGTGAGTTTTAATTCGCTGTAGTGTATCATGCTATGTGTCCGTTTTTCACGAACCGAAACTATCAAAGCAAAACAAAACAAAAACAGACAGACGAAGTAATGGTATCTGAAAATCCCAAAAAATAACAGAGGGATTAATACGCTTTAAAAATCACTTTTTTTTCAATTGCATCGACCGAAACATTCAACAGTCATGAGTCACTCGCAGATGTTCAATACACTCCAGTGCTTTAACCCTAAAAGAGCGGATTACGTTTGAGAAAGTATGCAAAGAGAGATCAGCCGCTTTAGACCACATTAGCATCATGTTTGTGTTGATATCACTAAATCTAACGATACTAATAAACTGATTGGTATCGGACTATAACTACGCAGTTAATATATAACTTTGGGGATGGTATTGTAAGGGCAATCTGAGATAGAAATCTGGAGAAAGAGAGAAGGGGAACACCTGGGTCAAGCTTGTGGATAAATATTTGGCTTTGAGGAATATTTTTCAGCACCACTAAGATCTGTCTCCATCAGCAGGCACCATCTTAAGAAGAAAGAGAAAAATAAATATGGTAGAGATGCGGAGAAAGAGATAAAGAGGGAGGAACAGACGCAGAATGAAGGGAGATTTTTTTTTTTAAAAATGAAGCCAGGCAGGTGAGGAAGGATGGACAGCAGTCTTGAAAAAAATAAAACATGAACAAAGAAGAAAAGTGTGTGCGCTCATCTGATGTTCAGCTCTAAGCCCAAATAATAACAAAGCAGTACAGAAATGCAGCACACACACAGAGTGTCCTGAGAGTCTGTGCAGCAGTGTGATCTCAGAACAGAGAAACAGATTAACACACACACACACGTGTGCATGTTTATTCCTGCTTCCAGCTCACAGTAGATGGGTAAAACAAAGAGTGTTTCTGTTTTGGATGTCTTTGCTTGTGTACGTGTGTGTGAGGTGGGCTTAGAGTCAACTGTGACCTTGCCTTACATCTGATCGCCAACCCTGTTACGAATCCTGTTAATCTGACTGTCTCACACACACATAAACACAAATGTACTTTCTGCAGGCTGATTCAATTTAAAGAATTTACCAGCCAAAAAAATAAAACCGTAATTTTTGTACAAAAAAAAGAGGGGAAAAACTTGTAGTTTGATAAACACATTACTGTTCATTTAGGGGTTGATTTTTTTTTTTTAAATAAATACTTTTATGCAGAAAGGATACATTAAATTGATCAAAATTGACAAAAAAAAGACACGTAAAGACTGCAGTAATGGATGCTGAAAAGTCACATTACTTTTTAAAAGTGCAAATCAAATATTTAAAAATGTAATGATATGTAACATTATTTTTGCAATACATTTGATCAATAAAGTCTTTAAGACTCAAGACAGCTGCCTTTCAAAAACATTAAACTATAAATACCCCAAATTTTTGAACATTCGTACATAAAATACAAGATACTAAAAAAATACAACTTGCTTATTCCTTCTAAACTTCTAGAGAACTGAGCATGGTTTATATACATATATATACACACATATTATATAT
>JAUMHP010000072.1:8329907-8342352 GCA_032361065.1 Enteromius trimaculatus | reverse complement strand
TATATATACACACACACACACACACACATATTAGTGCTGTCAAACGATTAATTGCATCCAAAATAAAAAAAAATTGTGTTTTTGCTGTGTTTATTTATTATGTTTATATTAAAACACATGTACAGTATATATTTTTCAAGTATTTACATGTAAATGCATTTATATATTTATTTTCCTATATTTTATATCTATATATATTTAATATATAAACATAACATTTTCATTAAATATATACATGCATGTGTTTGTATTTATATATACTTCATATATTTGTATGTACTGTACTATAGTACTATATTTATTATGTAAAGAAAAACTTTTATTTTGGATGCGATTAATCGTTTGACAGCACTTTTATATATATATACACACGGTATTCTGTCTACATACACACATATCATGAAACGGTAGATCAATATCTGTACCTAATAATCTCAGTCACTGTTGGTTGGTTATATTGCATAAACAAAGTTTGTTTTACTCTGCATCAACAAGAAACCAGGAGACTTTCTTTAAAGGTCCAGAAAAACGTTGGTATTGAGTGATTGACACTTAATCCTGAAAAACTGTTAAAATCATCATTTTCCGTAAAAACTAGTCTTAAGACTAGTCCTAAACCCTGTTCGGGAAACTGCCCCAAAATCAAATATTGGTGCATCCCTGGATTTGATCAAAATTAAAATTCAACTCTAACTTAAACTACAGACCAACTTGAGCACACTTAACAGGTTCACAAAAAAATAAAATAAAATAAATCCTATAAGAGCGCACAGGTTAATATGCCATTTAAAGTGAAATTCATGTGCGTCTGAGGCTCTGATCTGGCAAAATTACACAAAGCAAAGCAGCAATAAAAGTTGAGAGCCAGTTACATTCAGTTCAGATTAATCCCTAGAGAGACACACACAAACTTTTCTATTTCATTCTCCACACCAGCTTTGCTCAGCATGCCTGGCTGGGTGGCTGAATTATTCTGTGTGGTCTCCAGAGAAGCGCAGGGCGAGGGGCAGTGTGAGGACCAGTAGCCCACGTAATGTGCTTCTGACGCAGACGCAGCCACGGCGAGGACCCCTGGGCAGAGGACAACTGATGTGGAAATGACTTTAAATGTTCTGGACCAAGTCCACAAAAGGCAGCAGATCATCAAAAAAAGAGAGCGAGAAAGAAAAAGAAAGAAATAAACATAAAAACTGATGGAACGATAGAGCAGAGGCAAGATCAATAGATGTTGTGAGCAACAGGAAGTGAACGATTCTGCCTTGACAAACATGTCTTTCATATTTTATCTTGAAATGTATACATTTACATCACATTGTTTCATCTTTTCTCTTATTCCTTGTCTCTAATCGAGGACTTGTGGACATAAGCTATTTGTACTCAGGCACATGCTGCCCTCTAGTGGCAGGAGGAGGAAAGGAGCAAGAAATGGTTAACAATTCTGACATTATTGTTTTTTATTCCAAAATAAAAATGACTACTATTCAACACTTTCCATACACCAACAGAGTAAATGATAACAGATTCAGGAATACTCCATATATAATTCAGTTTTTCCATTATGAACCTTAAAAGAAACTTCAGATGAGTTCAGAATGAGACTACATTCTTACTAGACTGCAATTTTAGTAGCATTACTACTAAAAAAATGGAAAACAATTTCCACAAATACAAAACTATAGAAACAAACTACACACACAAATTTGCAGGTTTAGACCTAGAGTTAAACAGAACCAGACTGATATGAGGAATAAAGCCTGAAATGGCTGGAAATGCTGCCACTGTTCTCTCTCAAACACACACACACACACAAATGCACACAGAGAAATGTGGTGCCAAATAGGGCAGCTTAAGGAGCTTTGATGTCGGCTCTCTTGGAATGCTCTCTTCTCCTCTCCCGCCTTTATACTCCTCTCTTTCAATCCCTCTCTCATTCTTTCTGCTGTTTTCCTTAGTTTCTCACAGCGGGCCGGAGCCCAGGGTAGAATGGACCAGTGTGTACAGCAAGAAATGTGTTTTTTTCGACTGTCAAAGTCTCAAGGCGCAAATAAAAAATAATGTGTCATGTTTTATTTCAAACATGCTACTGATGAAAATATGATATTGCATTTTTGCTTATAAGTATTTTAAATGTGTGACAAAAACAGGTTGAAGATTCTGTCATCACTTAAAACTGTATAACTTTCTTCTGTGGAACAATAAAACAAGATTAAAAAAATAAAAAAAAACGTCTCACAAAAGTTAAAACTGGTTGGTTGACAATAATCTTCAAAATATCTTATGTTTTCCACAGAATAAAGAAATGCATGGTGGTTTGGAAGAGAATTATGAGGAACTATCCATTTATTTTTCAAAATGTTTGAAATGTGGTTTACAGATTAAAGCGCCATACAAATAAAAGTGACTGATTGATTGATAATTGGGATATTGATTTTTTATTTCTTTTTTTTTTTTACAACAGTTCAGTGTACAAAAAGTTAATTAAGAGATTCTGTTTTAGACACCATATTCCTGTTTTTGCGCTATTTTTACAACAAAAAAATAACACCAAACACAACCACAGCATTATTTTGAATCTCTGAGCAACAGACGGTATTTCATTCCTCAATGAATCATCCATTTAAACGATTCAGTTCAATCGTAATGACTCACTTATTTACTTTGGGAGTCAGCTGTTCACGGCTGTCCTTAAAGCACCGGCACAATAACACACTCAGCAAAATATCATCCAATTATCTTTATTAATGAAATCTCAGAAAAAAATTAGATACTATTGTTCGCCAATATCGTATACCCCTAGTCTGACATTTTCTATAAATTTTTTGTCATTTGCATCAATATTTACATATTATTATGTTATCATGTTAGTGTCAAGTTAGTGTGTGTGTGTGTGTGTGTGTGTGAGAGAGAGATCAAGGAAAGAGAGAGTCTGCATGTTTGTGGAAGGAGGAATTCAGTACGTTTGTGGGAACCTGGTATATGTGGATCTTTTCTCATCTCAATGCTGGTGTCAGATGACAGGCATGTCTTTGATCAGTCTGTTATTAGTGAGGTGTGTATGGACAAGAGGAATTCAGATCTTATGTTTTGTGTTCTCGTTCTCCCCTCAACCATCCCCTCGTCTGCGCACATGTAACCCAAACAACGAAGGAATTCCGTTTCATCTATTAATCTCACATCACAGCTATAGCCTTCGCACACACAGAAATGTATTTATGCTGATTAAGACATCTCAGGTGTGTGTAAAAGTTCATCTGGGTCCCATGAGAACAAAGACACTAACGAGCGCTTGCCAGCAGAGACATTTGCGATGGACCTGTGATGGGAGTTTATTATTGCGTGTTGATGTTTGTGCATGTGTCCACTGAGCAGACAGATGGATAGGACAGCCCTGTCTGGACCCATGCCCATGTTTGTGGATCCAAACAGCCTCTCTCCAGAGACACAGACAGATGCCATGTTAAGAATGGAAACCTAGGGTAGTCCAAAATATACACTGCATAACAAATAATTAAATTAAAAAGGATTGATCTGCAGTTGTTAAAAATACTTCAAATTATAGTATTCTAGTGTTGTTAAACGTTTTGGGTTTGTAAGAATTTTACATTTTTGTTTCCAGTCTCTTATGCTTCACAGAGCTACATTTATTTGATCAAAATACTGTGTAAAACATTAACATGTAGAAATAGTAATACTATATTCATATATTTTAAAATTATTTCTATGATGGCAAGATAGAAATTATTCTATTATGTTGATTTTGTACTTTTGTTCAAGGTTTCTACGATAAACATGAATAAAAGTGACAGTAAATTGTATTCGGCCCGGCTCTGTTTTCTGAAGCTTTTTTGAAAAACCACTTACCCTGCTTTTAAAGCAATATTTGTGTTATTTGTTTTTATTTTATTTATACTATTTTAATCTTTTTGTTATTTATTGTTAATTAATTGCCTGGTAGTTTGTAGCAAAGTATTTTGCAGTGTTCACATGTTGTTCATTACTGCATGTAATTCAATAAAAAGTTTAATTTTAGTTTTAATTTAAAAATTAATTACAACCAATATATTTTATCATTGAGGATTTAGTCTAAAAAGTGTAAAAATCTCATGAACCCAGTGTCTTGTCTCATCTCGCCTTATGGGATAAGTGTCTCATCACACCCCTAATAATTTAACTAATATGCCTTTCTGAAAATGTGAAAGTGGATAATTGAAATAAAGGTGTAATGAAACTGGAGGGAAGTGAATTTGTATTTTTAGCTTATGATATTCTTCTGCAGAAAAGGAAACCACAAAACACAGCTCAGACAAGACCGCTGAACAGCTTGTGATGTTTACTGATCTCTAATCAGAAACCTGCTTAAAAAAGAGAGAAAGTAGCAATATCATACAAAGATAACATGCATAATTGATGCGTTTTGCTCAGCATGTGTCCCCAGATTCCTGCTCAGCATTTATTATAGCCGAGTTTAGTTGTTTTTTCCGTTAGAGCCCTGTGTCTGTGTCTGAGGATATAAAACTCATGCAGAGAGACTCAAATCACTGCAAAGTATCTTCTCTATCAGTATAATGAAGCAGTCTTTGAGGCCCTGGAAGGAGTTTCGTTTTTGTTTTTTCCTGTCAGTGAAGAAACTTGTGGTCCAACAAGCCACAAGATAATTTGTCGACAAGATACCAAGCTCTGTCATGTTTATGGACAATCTTGTCCTCCAGCTAGCCTATCGCACTGCAAAGATCTACAACAACAGTCTTGTGAAACCCCAGAGGGATGTTTAAAAAAATCCCAGACTCAAATCACAATCAAGACAAACACTTCCATACAAGAGCAAAAAAGCTGGCAATCTTTAAAAAGGCAAAAGCCACTTGGAAGGGTAAATTACTTGTATTTGCATTAAATTGTGTGTATTGCTAAAATAACAGCTTGGTGAGGTTCGTGAAAAACCTGCCAGACAAATAACCTGTTTCTAAACTAAGACACCAAACAGACTAATCCAAACACTGAGCATTGCAGTTCAGTCAAACTACAAAATCACTTCCAAAGTCACGTGAACAACTAACAAAACACATATGACACAAAACATACTCTGCCTCAAATCAGTGGCGCTCTGAAACTGTAGCATCGGTGCGATTACTCTATTTGAGCAGTAGGTGTCAGGATGCACATACGCAGCAGAACTCACCAGAACCACATGAGCGTAATAAAAAGCACTCACATTTTCAATGACAAAGGTCCACTCTTTATCTTCAAACTCCTCTGCATGGGGATCCTGAAAGAACAGAATGAATTCAGGTCAAACAAACTGAGATGAGGCTCATTAAAGAAGTCTCAGAATAAAGCTTGTTTTAGTGTGTTTTGTAGCAGAGATACTGGGCAAAAGCAGCTCCACAGACCAAATCAATATCCATTTGCTGATCAACAATAGGAATCAAAGCAAGACCTGCTTTTACTGAGAGAAGTAAAATGTAAAACATAAAAAGGATGTAGAGATGTTTCCATAAATGTTTAATCTGGCAACATCAGTATTATAATGGCCAATTGCAGAGCAATAGGTCACAGACAAAGTGATCTGTCTCAAACACTGATCTCTGTTGTGAGCCTATTTCAAAGCTAAATCAGGTTCATTAGTATGTTAAATGTGCATATGTGGATGCAGACACACCTGACCTGCAGTTCTGTTGTTCTAGAACTGTCCCGGTCAGCTGACCTCAAGGTTGGGCGGTACACAAATTAAACATTCATGAACTCATGCATGCCAAACTGACCCATTGCAATGAACTCTGGGTGATGTAGTTGTACATGATTGTATGTGTTAGTGTGGTTTGGTGAAGGCAGGGCCGATAAGGAAAATGTTTGGACAAGCACTTTGTGTGTGTGACCTTTGTAAACACAATGTGGAGACTGTTGGAGGATATTCAACACCAGGTCAGCCTGTCAGCACTAGCTCGTAACTCGCATGTGTGTGTGTGGTTTTTAAGTCAGTTTTTGCCCCTCTGAGGACATCAAAGCTGATGAAAATGATAGGTGAATTCTAAACTTTCATCATAAATGTTCATAGTTTATACATGAGGAGCCTCAGCTCTACAAACGTATCTCTTTCTGTCTAGTATATGTACTTCCTGTATGGCTGCACATGGGTGTCTGATAATCTTGGATGTAAGGTCTCACTTCACTTGTGCCAGATGTAAAAATCTGCTGACTGCCATCTAAAAGGACTAAAATACCGAACACAGACTTCCTGCTGCCGTGTCGGTTTCTGTTGCACACACACATGAGAAGGGGGTCAAAATTTGGACTGTGGCAGTTAAATTAAGAGTGGAATCAGGACGTCTAGACACCAGCAGACCCCAACCAATCAGCTTCTTGGAAAAAGCCAAATGCTACAACTGGCCCCAATAACATCTAGGCCTATTTGGTCCCTAGATAAGAGTGTGTGTTTTTACTGTGTGTGGAAATGCATGAGCTTACCTTAAACAGCGTGACAGTGATCTCTATGTTCTCTGGAACAGGCCACACCACTACTCCTCTATAGGGATTCTTGATGCCAGGCTGCCAGCTATGAGCCTGCAAAACAAAAAACGCATAAAAAAGTTGCATATATAAAATAAATACAATAATCTAGTCACTGCTACAATAAAATTGACCGGAAATTATTTTTCTTACTTAGTTTTTCTCTCTTGTTTGCCAGTTTCTATTTAAGATCTTTTCTTACATGGCAGAACATTTTAAATGTATAAATCATGTAACATAAAACAAGACTATCATTAAGTCATTTTGTAAATTAGATATTTAAACTTGAAAACAAGAACTTGGAGTGATAAGTTGTTACATAAAGCTTTAATGATTCATAAAGCATCTGAGCAGATATCAGCACCAGAAGGAGCGATGCTATCCTAAACTTACATTATTAGCTCAATCATTAAACGCATTTAAATGCAGTTTAAAAGTTGGACTAGGTAACACTTTAGAACAGAGAATACTATGACTTTTCCCTCCCTCATTAAACTCTTAATCTGCTGTTTATTAATAGTTAGTAAGGTAGTTGTTCAATTTAGGTTTTGGGTTGGACTAGGGATATAGAATAAGGCAATGTAGAGTACTGCATTAATATATGCATAATTACTAGTAATATATGGCTAATATTCTAGTAATATGCATGCTAATAGCCAACTAGTTAAGAGAACCTAAATTAAAGTGTTACCCAAGTTGGGTTTTGCCAAGTCAAGCTGTGCTTGCTCCAAAATTTGATCTTTGATGTTTATTTATTCCATATAGTTATATATAAATAATGTAACTCAACAATAGTAACCCACTAGTTACTGCACGTGAAAACATACTTAAGGCACTGTTTGAGAAAAAAAAAAAAAAAAAAAAAAAAATTTAACCACCTTGGATGATTTCCTTCGGCTCCTGCGTGTCCAGACAACAACTAGCTTGTCCGGTTGCCTAAAAAAAAAAGAGAAGAAAAACAATCAGTACTAAGAATGACATTTGAAACAAGCACAATATATAAACTCTAAAAAGCTTCAGATTTGAGTTTTGCTGTGAACAAACCACAGCAAAATAGAGTCTGAATCACATAAGGACACCAACAGAGAATAAGATTAGATGAGAAATAAGAGAGAAAGATGCTGATCAGCTTTCTCAGCAAAGAGCTCAAAGTCCATCTGATGCTGCAAATCAATTCATACACATATCACATACAGCATAACCTAGCAGTAAAATAACTCACTGCTTTGCTTTTGAGAGGCAAGGGTGTGTGTACTACATAAACGTATTAATGAAGAAGTTCAATTCATCACTCGTACTAAAGCACAGATACACCTTACAGTACAACATTCACAATACACATCAAAGTGAAGACTCACGGCAGGTTTAAACATGAACTGTGTGTTAGAATAGAAGGAGAAAAAGGTTTCAGGACATCTGAGCAGGACAGAGAGAGAACACACATGAACCAGGAATCTTGAATTGGATTACCAGCAGTAAGAGGCTTGACCGCAATCTGACAGGTGCATGGGTGCTGTGTGTGTGTCTCATTTTCAGAACATCACTGTCCTCGTATAAACCGTTCCAAACATGGTAGAGCAGACAGAAGGATAAACCTTCTTCTGCTGTGTGTCTGGATTATTCTAGATTACTATATGTATCAGTTTCCCAGGAACAGAGAAACGTCTGCGCCCCCAAAAAGCATTTTCTGTAGAGAATCACCACTGATAGAGCATTTCGTCCAATGACTAAAACTGTGTCCGGGAAACTAGCAAGAGAGCATCACAGAAACCATGCACAGATGCTCCATTGTGTCTTCACACACACACACTGCCTCCTGCCCTACAGCATCATGCTGTGTTTGACATGGAGCATTGAAGACAATCTGTTTCCAGTCATCCCTCGCTCTGAAATACCAAAACTCTTTCTCTTTATCCTTTCCTCTATATTTCCATTCCTACTTGGTCTTGTGCGTTTCCTCTAGGCTGGTTGACATGCTCTGCTGCAATTCTCTTTTCACATGATCTTATCAAAGTTTTATAATGGCTTTACGTTTCCCCATGGATGGGTCACAATGTTTCTTGAAATAACTTTTTATTTAGCAAAGCTGCATAAATTGATCAAAAGTGACCGTAAAAACACTTACAAATGTCACAAAAGATTTCCATTCAAATAAATGTTCTTTTTTATTCTTCCCACTCATCAAAGAGTCATTTAAAATATTAGATCATACAAAGCCTTTTATAAGTATCAATGTATCAGTATGTATATTATTTATTCTAACTGAAATTACAGTTTGACTAATAAAAAACAAACAAACAAAAAAAAACATTTGACAATTTTACATAAAAGGTGTTTGGAATTGTTCATTTTTATCACTGGCCAGAAGATGCTCCTACATTTATGAGTCTGCTCCTTAATGTTAAAAGACTTTTTTTGTGGTCCAGGGTCACAAATGTTGATTTTGTTTTTAGTTAAACTAAGAAAATCTATTTATGACATTATTTTTGACAGCACACATTTTACCAAAAAACTTTTAACAGTACTGTAGCTTTGCAGGTAGGTTTCTTATAGCATCTTGGAGACATTGCCACAGTTCTTCTGAATTTGAACACTTCTGGTTGACCAAGACCAATGAACCAGACATCTATTCAGTCTTTCTACAGCCAATGCCAGAAAAGACATAATAATACAATTGCTGCTCTTCACAAATCACTGCAACCATCTGAACCCTTAAACACACACATACATGTTCAACAAAACTACATTACAGTATTGCTATTTGTTTCAATGTGTTTCCTGCTGCAGAAAGAACAGAAAGAACCACACCTGTAACTCATTTCGTGATTCATTTCTTATATTTCACATGTGCACTCTATGTTCCCTAGGGTACAGTTCATTTCTCAGAGCCATTACCACACAGCTCCTTAAAGTCGGTCAGTTGTTTTAGCTCAGATTTGTGGCTGCAGGTCACGCAGCTCTAGATACATTAAGATTTACTTTGCCTTTCCTTGCACTTTCAATGTCCATCTCAACTACCATTCTCTACAAAAAACCCTAACATGAAATTTTTCTATGATTAGCTTTTTTTATAAACCTGGCAGGTGTCTGCTGATAAAAACCTGTCAACAACTGAGGTGTGAGTCCCGAAGCCAAGCCTGTCAAACCCTGAATTTGAGATATACAGGCTGCAGGTCTGCATCTCTTTTCACACCTTTTATCACAACAAGCACTGTATAAGACTTCCAAACCTAGCAAGAAATGTTGTTTGTTTTGAAGAAATAAGTAAAAAGTGAACTTAACAAGACTTAAGTGTTTAGAAGCACTCGTTAGGCTTAATAATGTACAGATTGCACAAATGTAGGCCTAAATGTTCTCTTTTAAATAACTTTTGTAAATGCACATATCTAGTTAAAGTAAACAGCTGCAAAGCCAATTAAATGTTTTACATTTTAAAACACTGATTCAAAGAATTAGCAGAACCAAAACTTTAGTAAACCCTGATCTAAAATAGGCTCAGTTCAAGCTCCTAAATAGATCAGAATGTTTTCTGTCTAGCTAGTAAATGTAGATTTACAACATATATATATATATATATATATATATATACACACAATAAACACCCCCATAAAAACAGTGGAAAACGCTGTGGGTGTGAGAGAGAGAGTTTAATACTCATTGAGCTATTCTTTCTCCATTACAAGAAGAGTCTGTAAAATACATCATTGCAACATGACTAATTGTCTCTGGGAGGCACGGTATCTCAAGATGTCATTTACACTTCTGATTACAGCAAAGCAAAAGCTGCAGATTTGAGGAGTGCGGACATAAATAAATTAAAGAAACTGAGTGACAAAGTGGGTAATCGAACACAGCAGGGGATGTTATAAGGAGGAAGTGGAGCAGGATAGAGAGGGCACACACACAGACAGGCAAACCCAGGGGGAAGATTCTTAAAGTGGGCAACAGAAACACAGCTGCTATTCCTTCCCATCATAGAAAGAAAAAAACACTGCAAACAAGAAAGAGGACCGCATATCTTTACACTTGGTATTAACATCAGAAGTGATCACAAACGTCCTAACAAAACATTCAGCTTGTGATATACATCTTCTGTGACCGCAGATCTATTGACGGCATCGAAAACCTTCGTTTAGGGATGGACTGGCATTTAAACTATGTTAAGTGGTTACATGCATTTTAACTAGGTGTTTTTGATTGCTTTTAAAAGTATGAATCGTTTTAGACAACCAGGCAAGTCCCTCTGTAATCGAGTGATTATAGACTCAATGAATCCCATGTGATGACTTTTAGTGAATCACAAATCATGCTTGTGTGAACTGCTGCCCACTGTATTCAAATATATTTATTTAATAAGGTCTTTTGTTTCTGGTTATGTTAAGTTAACACAAGGGATAGAGTAATAAACATTTTCTAAAAATATCATATATTTGTGCATGACATCTATAAAAAGTCACTCTCTTGTAATCTGTGACCTTACTACCTCTCACTCCACAGGGAAAGGGAGGGAGAGGAAGGGATGAGACGCCATGAGAGTAGGAGTGGACAGACTGAACCACATCCTGACTCGGAACGGATGGGCATAAAAATAATACAACAGATTTCCGCAACTATCTCTAGGCTATGAACAGCTCCATCAATAAAAATGAAGGAACCCTTGTGACAGACACACACAGCGACGCTGTCAATCAGAAACTCTCCCTCTGATTTGATCTCTGAATGTCTGAATCAAGAAAGAGAGCAAGACAAAGAGACAGCAGCTAGTGGAACAGAGTGATATTAAGATTACCACACTAAAGAGCCTGTAACAGGAGATCAGGAACACACAATACAGTGCTGCCACACAATACGGCTAAGAGAGAGATGGCAGATGAGAAGGTTATTGATTCGGCTATCTGTGTAGCCCTGTTTTTAAATTATTTATTAGAATAAAGTGAAAGAGTAAACATGTCTGGTACACATGCTTTAAAAAAAAATAAAAAAGGCGAGACCCTTAGCAATGTCTAATTGACCATCATGAAATTCACTGTATTACTATGAGAAACAGCTCACCCCAGAAACAACCTTCAAAACATGAATTTTAACTATGACATATTGACTTACTGCATGAGTTATTCATTGCAGAATATCCAAGCGTTTTCAAAACCAATCAATTCTTCATGCTTAATTTCAACCCTGTTTTCTAAGTGCATCTTATTCTTCTTATTATAAACTATTATATACATTCCAAATTTTCACTGCACTTTGTAATTCTGCCCCTTTCTTGAAATCGACTGCAAGTCTGCATTCAGATCTGCCTAAATGCAATTCAGCAACACATGGATTGACTTCTCCTACATTTTTAATAATAATAATATAGAAGAAAAGAGCTGAAACATTTCATTGTGACTTCAACAATTTGTTGCACACACATTTTTTTTGATATAGGATAAATTATATAAACTTAAATTTGCAAATCTGGAATTGAAAAAAAAGGTATATTACAGTTTTTCTCGATTGCTTAAACACATTTCTTGAAGCTATGCCTCATATTCGCACAACAGTAAACACAAATCCATAACATCTCACCCAATTTCCCAAACATCCTATTTTCAGGTCAAAATAAAGCTCTTCACTCAAAACCATTCACTTTTGCTGAAAAACCAAACTTTGCCCTCAGACACCAAACACAAACCCTCAAAAACACACACGCTACAACATAGTCTTACACACTGGTGCAATTAATTCAGAACAATATTTCCAAAACAGTTATGTTGCTCATGGATCTCCTCCTCAAAAACCTTTTTACATGAACACAAAACAACTAGTGTATACACTGACACATTTTTATTCATTCATGTACTACACAGTAAAACTTAAAAAAAAATAATAGTAATAATCAAAAATAAAAAAATGTATCTTCTGCCTCAGCATCCTGTCTTTGCTCTGGGTCAGGCCAAAA
>JAUMHP010000072.1:8317252-8328438 GCA_032361065.1 Enteromius trimaculatus | reverse complement strand
TAGTGTTTCCACCTGGGTAATTGTGTGCTAACTGAGCTCAAGCTGTGCAGAACTGAGTTAACATTATTGAATGCTAGCGTTTTGTAAATGACCACAAGGTGTAAGCAATGAAAAATGTAGGGATTTGTATGTAGAGTTTAGTTCATCAAATTTGACTCATGTGTCAAAGCAGGGAATAGTGTTTATAGTTCAGGGAAATGGGTGAGCTTTTAGAAAAAATAACGTTATGGTTTTTAAATTTTAGTTTAAAAGCTTGGTTATAGTGTTTTAGCAATCGAGAAAAAACTGTAATATTTTATTTAAATGGTCTGTTTCAGCCCTACAGATATTTATTAATACATTCTCCACTTTGCAATCATTTTTTGCAGCTCAATCTGCTTCCTTCTAGTTTTTAGTAAAATTTCAGAAACATAAATTAAACATTAAATGTTTATCTGACTTCCTTTATAACATGTACATGTAACATGTTCCTTTTAAATATTACATAGCTAACTGAGTGGCAAATCTTTCATGCAGACACACACACACACGTGCTTCAGCAACATATTGTAATGGAAATATTCCTTAAAGTTTACAAGTCAGTTAAAAAACCTGTTTTATAGAAGCCATTATAAAAAAAACTGCAATCAGTGACGCAATCATCCACTGAACCAAAACACAACAAAGAGAAAAACAGTGAAGGTCTAATTATACCCTTATAAGGAAATAAACTAAAAATGTGCCTGCAATAAATCAACTGGTGTCATAAAAATTCATTACAAGATGCTTTTTTAACATTAAAAAAAAAAAAAAAAAGTAAAAAAGAAATCTTGATGAACATTGTGAATAAGTGGATTTCAGGGAAAAAATAAAACAGCACAAACGTGTAGAATGAGACACTGCATGTAATGCAAACGGATCCCTATTTTATTTTTCTTGTAAGTTGCTGAAAATCTCCCCATATTGGGTCCTGTTAGCAAGAAAGGCTTTCATTTGAGTCAGAAAGTACACAAACACACCCAGTGTCATGAGGCACTTTAAAAGGACTAGGGAGTCCATTAACTCAACCTGACTGATACATAAAGCCATGAATCCTTCATTATAAGAGCTGAATGCATCCAGATGACATGGACACAAGAGAGAGAAGAAACACTAATCGTCTCAATAGCTGTTTCCATCCACCTATTTTTAGGCATATTTTCGGATAATGTGTTTACCAAAAAAAAAAAAAAATCTAGGATGTAATTTACCAAATAAATAAATTAATTTTTTAGACTTTGTCTTAACAGACAGGATTGGGTAATTGAACTAACCTCATTGCACACCATCTTTTATTTTAAGAATTCTGAAATGCCTTAGCCAAAGTCCTTCATCAACACGATTCGTTATAATCACCTCCCATAACTGCCATCCCACATAACATCAGGCATCCAAACACAAGACAACATGACAGCGTTTGTTATTGTGTGTGCTATCTGCAGGATCTGAGGCACAACTCATTTGGCTTCTGGCTTCCACGGTTGCAGAAACTTTTCTTTTTAAAATTAATACTCAGTGCCTGTTTCCCAGGAAGTGAATTTTATTCTCTTGAAAGCAACAGTGCTTTACTTACAAATGTTTTATGCACAAGTTGAACAAATACATGGCTACCGCGAGGTGTGCTGATCAATGAAACCTAAGCTATACATCATGACTCCCTGCTTATTCCCTGATCACTTACATGACCTTATAAAACCTTCAGTCTGCTCAGCATGTGCAATCAAACACACACACACACAGATCTGCATCTTCACAGCCACCTACACGGCATCAGTAATTTCCTCACATCCACATGAAGCGAAGGCTCAGGGATGGTGTAATACTTGCAGTGAGGCACTAAACAAATGATTAAAAGGAACATTCTGGATCAATACGACTTAAACTCTATCGACAGCATCTGCAGCATAACGCAGATTACTGCAGAGATAATTTAGCAACATTACATTAAACCATTTACAATCACATAAACATACACTTAATTTTAAAAGTACATACATGCTAAAATTAAGTCTACCGTGACAGAAGCACTTTTCTATAGTAATCAACATAGGGATAAAATGCTTGATTAACTTGCTTTGTACCTTTTCTTTAATAGAACAAAAAACTGAAACAAACACAACCTGCCAAGTGCCAACATCCATTCACATGAGACATGACAAATGAGGGTCTGTTTCATTCACCCTGAATGACTTAACTCTCAGTGACAGGGAGTGAGGCATCTGTGCGTGTTGTGGAGAAGAGGGTGATTTATTGTGACAGACAGCAATGTGAGCATTAAATTGCCATTTTTTTAGGCTAAAGGCTGGGCTCAACGCTAAAAAAACATTTTCCTCTCTCCCTGCTAAATCTCTCACTCATAAAAATAACAAATAAACAATAAATAAAATTAAAAAATAAATGTATGTTTTTTGACCCAAATAACCCTGTATGAATAAGACTTCATAATGCTGTTGACCCATCAAACAGTCCTTATTGTCAAGCCCTTCTGAAGGTGGAGAAAGCAAGAAAAAAGGAACGAATAGAAAATTGGGAGAGGAGAAATAATAATTTCTTATAACAAACAGATGGACAACACATCTGGATAAATAGATCCTGCTTTTACTGACAAGAGAAAGTGTGTGCATTTAAGTCTCACTAAACAGCTTGCCCAGAAGCTTTCACTATAGCACAGATGCTCTGTATTCGCTCTAATAAAGTTACACATAATCTACGCTAAAGATGCACGGAAATTAAAATTGTTGGCCTAAGCGAACAAAATGAAATACTGGGCTGGAGCCTGAATACTGACCATGTTTAACAAACATCCCCTCCCACCATGTATTCTGCCAATTTTTTCCACCACCGCATAAATGAAAATGTGCTATTTACTGTTTTTACTTGCCTAACCTAATATATGTAAAATAATGTTTTTTGGTCATTTCTGAGACTCCCTTCTTGAATCAGACATGCATTTTTACTGTACAAATAAATGCAGCCTTGCTGTGCAGAAGAGAATTCTTTTCAAACATCAGAATATATAACATATCCCAATCACTATGCGTGAATGAAAAATATATTAATAGCAAAATTACAATACTAACATTTCTGAATGTAGATGGAGCTGATACTTTTTCTCAGCTTTTATTTTGGCAAAAACCTGCAGGAAGACCTCAGTGCTTCTTTTTGTTGACAACAGCAAATTTATTCATTCTTATCGCCTATTAAGCCAAACACAAAATAATTTTGGTTGCCGAAGATCCTTAATCTAAGATCTGGATCAGATTTGAGCTGAACAGGTCTGTTGAACAGAGCCTACAGACAGAGAAATCAAAGGACTCACATTAGATCAGATCAGAAAGTACATGCATTTATCAAAAAAAAAATGAAAAAGGATATGAAAAATGTGGTGTGGAAGTGAAGAAAGTCTAAAAGTCTTAGGTTTGATGTTTATCTCTCTTTCACTGCATGTTTTTAAGCTGAAACGGAGAATATGGAGTGCGCTGTAAGTGACTATGCAATTCTTGTATGCACCTAGGTTCGTTCCAGACACAGTCAATGTGCTCGTGGGACAAATATAATTCACCAATAAAGATGAGATTCTTGACAGCCTTGAAATATCTAAAGCTAAGTGAAATCCCACATGAAGCATGCTGGGATTTTAAAGGTCTGAGTTTAGGCTTGGCTGCTGTAGCACTTTGAAGGATTTCCCTTCCTCATTCCAGTCGGTCTGACCCGTGGCACCAGGCCTGAAAGCAAAAGCAGCTGGCTGCCCTGGCCAATACTCTAAACCAGCATTCGACAGCAGAGGTTTCTTTTTATACCAAAGACCTCTTGCAAAGGAACCCCATTCTTAAAACATAAAGAAAGCAAGCGTTTCCAAAAGTATACAAATATCTCACAAACTGTTCACAATTTTAGAGTTGGATGCTTGAAAATGAAAATAAACCCATTTATATAAAACTCATTCACAAATCAAAGTAAACGTTCACTTGAAAGAATTTACAATTCCCAACAAACAAGGAGAAAAAAGGAGTGAAGGAGAAACTTGCACAAAACAAACGTAAATGTACAGTACATATATTGCAGGGAAGGAAAGGTTTCTGTAAGATTCTTTGTGATGATATGAAAGCTAAACATTGATACACTCTTGTGCTCAACAAGAATGCATTAATTTGACTAGAAACACAGTAAAAAACAGACCAGCATTACTGCGAAATATGATTATAATTTAAAATAACTTTTATATTTTAATACTTATAAAACTCCTGGGACATGAGAGCTGAATTTTCAGCAGCCATTATTCTAGCCAAACATTTTTTAGGCTCATTTGGTGGTTGATAAAATTTTAGTATAGTAAACAATTTTATTATCATTTCCATTAATTGGATGCTTAGCATGCATATTTCTAGTATATTGGCTATTTGAAAAGCACATATTCTACATCCTTAATCTTGCCCAATACCTAAACTTACCTGCCTTACTAAGCAGTAATTAGTTTATTGAGGCTAATTTCATTACTTCATATTAATAGCAAGAATTGGACCATAAAAGTCTAAGCAGTATTTTCTTATCATTGCTAAAAACTTTTTTTTTTTTTTTTTTAAATACACAGTTAGATTATTATTTATTTATTATTTTTTATATTACTATTATTTATTATTTACTTGAAATAGAAAAGTCATGTGACAATATAAATGTTGACTGTCACATTACTACATCCTTGCTTAAGTAAGGGATAATGTAGAGGCAGTCGGTAGTTATCGCAGAAATAAGCCCCGACAGTGTGAACAGGACCCGACGCGAAGCAAATGTCTCAACTGACCAATCAGAATCAAGCATTCCAGAGAGCAGTGTCATAATAAAAGTATAATTTTCTCTAAAGAAGAAAAATCTTTTGAATTACTGCAGCAATTCTTTCAGAAAAAGTATACAATACAGTCAAAATAGTTTACGGCATTCTATACATTACTGCAGCAATTCTCCACAGTAATTAAACACCACCGTGGCCATGCTATAAAGGCGTGGGAATCAGCAGGATTACACAACAGAACTTTACACCAGAGACGCTGAAAGATTCAACTAATAAACATTTGATGTTGCCAAGGGACAAGAGAACTGCAAAGGCCAACATTCTAGAAGGCACTGAATCAACAGGCGGGGATACCTAAGCAGGCCGTGGCGTGTCCCGTATCCTAGCACCATGCTTCTGGAACACTGCCCAAGGTGCTGGCTGTAGCCTGACTGGACGTAGTTCATCTAGTATGTGTCCGGTTGGAGCTGTTGTGCTCAGCTTATCTGGCTACAGATAAATCATACCGCCGGATGGATATGAATGATTTAATAACATATGCAAACAAAACACTGAGGAAGTTAATGATTGAAATACTAGAACCCATTTTTCAGCTTGAGGAATCAGAGCTGATGGTCTGGCAAATCTCCTACATAAACCTATTCTATCCACTTTGATATTCATGGAATGCTTTATTTTCATATAGCATAATATCATGTAAAACATTTATATAATTATTTAATCTTCTTAAATGATTTATTCAAATGATTTTCTTCATTTTATTGCTGACTCACACATCCTTTCATTCCTCCCATGAACACATTTTCCTTCTCCCCTGCATTCCAGAACAAATGCTTGTGGTTTTTCTACATAAAAAAGTGAAGAAATTTGAGTTTTTACTCAAGCTTAGAGAGCCGTTTCCACTTGAGACCAAATGTGGAAAACTTTACATCAGAACCATTGCACACTGGACAGACGAAGCACAAGGCAGATATCACGTAGCCGTCACACACACGCAAGCAGCTGAGGCACAAACGTCTCCCTGGTATAAACGCCTTTGAGCTTCTTGTCAGTAAGTGAATAATGCCCTTTCATCAATGCCAGCGCCGCTCTGACTCTGCATTGGTCCACACATCACCATGCAGACAACAGTCTGTGCATAAACGGAGAGGGAAGGAATGTTTTCTGCTCTCCAAATATCGTTTTTCCACAGAAAGGCATTTATTTCACAGCAGTGCCCTTAGCAACCCAAATTAGAGCATTTCTACCATACCGTTACCTGAAACATTCACATCTGAAACACCTCTGGTGTATGTGTTTGTCAAACCCAAGAGTAAAACACTCAATTAGGCACATGCCTCCAGGCCCCAGAAAGAATCCTGCTGCACACCTCAGTAAATATGAGTAATGTTTCCCTGGAGAACTCAACGTTTTGCCAATCGACATGATGGCAGAACTAAACTCTTTTTGGTAATCTACAAGAAACTCTAAAGTCCAACACTCCTAAGGCAACATTGTCAGAGAAAACTTGAGAAATTGCTGGGTACTTGACCCCTAATACAGCATAATCCACAACCTGACCTTAACCTCTGAGCAGCATTCCACTGCGAACATACTTCGAAGCAAAGATGCAACCAAATGTTCAAGACTGGGACAAATGTAACATTTTAAAGTCATGATGAAATAGAAGTAGCCACAGATAATTTTCTGATATTCTGATGGACAATTAAAAGAGATTATAGAGATTTTATTCATCAGTTGCTGATTGGATAAAGGCAGATCTCAAAGCAAGCTTGCAGTCGATGATACAAAAGTGTTTTTTGTGGATAAAATATTTGGAGAAATCAGAAGAATGAGTTATAAACTTTTAATGCACACGGACAAATTGTTCAAAATAAGTTATAATATTCATCCATTTTATTAAAAAGGTGACCGTAAAGCCACTGAGAATGAAGCATCTCATGACCCACATTATATTCTGTGCTGTTGTTCAGAAGCGTATTAAATTACTGCACAAAATGTACCAAAATTATCAAATAATTGGTAAGGGTGCACATCACAGTAAAAAGAAAGTTTTATTTTATGTTGACTACAAGCACACTGCAATATTTATACAGTAGGTGATTGTTGATAATAACATATGTTTAATCTCACTACATTCAATTTGATCTATGTCTTATCTGCTGAAACATGGGAAGAGGCTCCAGGCTTCATTGCAGCTAATCTCATACTACTCTTTGTGGACAATTCCTAAACAGAGAGAAGAGAAATTAACAAACTGATGTAGAAAAGTATAGTTGCAAATTGCCAACGTCTCCCTACACACAGGGACGCTCGGGGGAATGGATAAATCATCGCCGTGAGATACATCATGGGCCAATTCCAAAAATTCCAAAAGCCGGTGCTCGCTCACACACACACAAGCAAGCTGGGCTGGATATGAGTAGTGGCACGCGCAAGACATGCAAGCAGTGACAACTCACCACTTCTTTGTGCATTCCACCATGAGTTCCTGGTAGGAGGCGACGAACTGGAATTTGGAAGCATGTTTCCCAACACGCTGCAGTCTCTTCCACACTGAAGCCATGGTTTTGTCCTCTTTATAAAGCTGACAGTTTGCCTAAAATACTGTCGTGTTCTGACCCCACCCCCTCACAAATCCTTTCCTTGGAAGAGTTCTCAAAAGTATGTATCCAAAATCGGCTTTTGTGCATTCATTGACGTTTAAGGAGTTTAAAATCAGGTAGAGGAAAGGAAAAAAACGCGTAGATCCCTTGCCATCAAAACATTAGTGTGGATGATCGCAGATCAGCATGATGGCAGGACATGTTAAATCCACCAGGGTGATGGACAGCTCTCACAGAGCTCTTTCCGTACAGCAAATCCCTCAAAATAAACACAAGCAGTGCATAGTAATCCAATATTCCTCATTTCCACGTGTCCATAAACCTACAGAGACAAAGAGGGAGGTGGTTAGATCTTAGTGATAAAGGTTGTACAAAGAGATATCCATTAACTCACAAGCCAATCTTTGATTTATAAATATGTGCATCAAGTATTTGTTAGTTTCAGCTTAATCATTTTACCAAAACCATCCCTAAATTAAAACTGATTCATACCAGTAACAGAAAATTTCCTCTCAGTTATCTATGCAAGGCAAAGAAAAGTGATGGTATCAGGAAACAGATATTTGGCTGACTGCTTATCTGTGCAACCAAATTTCATAGTCAGTCAGATTATATCTTGTGGACCAGTTACAAATATTCGTAAGACTTGGAAACATCTGATATTGTATAGCAAAATCATAATTTTATTTTGCACAAAAGGAAAATATTTTAGAATGCATTGTACCTATATGCTTAACCAAGACATTTAAATAAGATATTCAAAGCACTCGCAATTTCTCATGGGACTGTAGTTCTTTCCCTTATTAAAGGCTTAAGTTAATAGCTATATTAGAAATTTCCATGAAACTTTTTTTTTACTGAGGAGAAATATTTTTTATTTTAAAAAGTCAAGTCATATGAATACGTGAGCTTTCAACAAAAATGATGGCATGTAATAGATTTTGTCTGATTAAATAATGTTTTAATAAAAGCTGTCATTTATATTAGTATTATGTGTTTTTAAAGCTAAAAAGACAATTGAGGCTGTGAAGTATGTTGTCATGGAGCTAAACAGTACGCTACATCCTTTAGCGTTTATTATATTGACAGATGTGCCAATATTCAGTACAACAGCATGTTCTTTAAATGTGTTAATCCATAAATATCAAGAAAGCTGACAACCCGTTTGTCTTTCTTTGTTCCATGCTGTGAAACCTTACCCAGCTGACTTTAAAAGTAGTCCTAGACTGTCTAAAATAACTCATTCATTTATTTTAATTATGTTAACAACTGTTGCTGTTTAAACATTCACGAGATGCCAGTTTTATATTGATGCAAGACATCTTCACGCACGTACTACAAACTGATTAACTGTCAGTCCTGTCAAACTGACTAAAGAGACCTAAGACAGACGTTCTCAGGTTACTGGTTAAAGAGCCTCTTTAGATTTCAGTGTTTTTTTTAAATACCTGTATAGCAAGATAGCTTAAGAGTTCATCAAAAATCGACAATGAAACCCCTGCAACTACAGAGATCCTTACACAGATATTATTCATAAACCTCCTGGTCTCGGTCGCATTCCTGCACTCACCGCGTGAATAATGCAGCAGCAGTAGCGGCTGAACGCGCCCGATGCGGCGGGAGGCGCGTGGCTGCATTCAGCCCGCTAGCGAGCTAAAGCGCCGCTCCGGCTGGAGATTCCCATAGAGCTCCGCTAGCAGCCTAGGCTAACCTTAGCCAGGCAGGCTATCCCAGGGTAATAAGCGGCAGCGAAACAGAAATCCCTTGGATACTCAGACGTATGCCGGCAACGACCCAGGAGCTTGAAGTCGAGGAGAAGCAGTGGCGGTTTTTCCGGTCGAAAGAAGGAAATTCCAGCGCTGTTTTCGTATTCACCCACAAACTCAACGCATCAAGACTCCATCATTTTCCTCCCCAATCCCACATTCAGTCAAACATCTGTGTGGAGTCGCCGAGAAACGCCCCCACGCGTCTCTCATTGGCTGGCGGGCTTCAAATATTTACATATTCATGACACTGCTTAACGCTTTTCTTGTCAGTGAGCGCTCCTATTGGTCGATATGGACATCTTTCAGAGATCTTTAACCCGCCTGTGTGAGCAAGCATACTGAGTTGAGTAGGAACATAAGTAATGTAAACCTTCTTCTATGTGTTAAGGTATAAAGTGTATGAAATATGAGTGTTGTTCTGAAAAAAAGGCAGGGGAAAGCCTGGAATATTAATTATTATAGTAGTTATAAAAGAGATATTTTAGAACTAATTTAAATATTTTAGAAATAATAAATGTTTATATTTATTTTATTGTATTGTATTTTAAAACAAAATAATTTTGAAAAAAGATTAAGAAAATTAAGTGAGAGAAACATGAAGAGTTCATTACAGTATTTTTTTTCTTTCCGAAGAATCTGAAGAAAAAACACATACTATTTTCTAACTAGATTATTATTATTATTATTATTATTATTTAAACCTCAAATTTAGTTGTTATTGTTTTTGTTGTTTTTATTATTAAAGGGGGAGGGGTTACCTTTATTATATTATTTGTTTATCAAAAGCCTTTTGATGCATGCACGTCAGTCCTTAATATTACAGAGACACACCACATGTCAAAAAATGCTTTGAAGCTGACACATATGTCTGTGAGTATTCGGAGGGAGGTGCTCTCACAGATTCCGGCTGCCACTTCCCCAGCATCTCGATCCTTATCTTTTGAGTGCATGAGACGGGTTTCCTCCCTGATGAACGGGTGTGTGCGTGTGTATCGGAAGATGTGAAGATGTGGGCACACAGGGCAAAGTGGGGTGTGACCTCTACTCAAAAGCAGTCAACGTGTCTACAGTGAGTTTTAACATTGTGACTGCAGTGTCACAGTGCCAAGAGCACTCTGAAGGACAGCCAATCAGACACCTTTGCCATGTGTCAGACAGAGACTCAAGGGACTCAAGAGACTCTAGATCAGATCCTGCTTTTTATGGGCTGCCAACACTTTAGAACATGTGTTAGGCAACATTAAACCTCTTAGGCCACTGTTCTGGGAGCTCAAGGGCTGCCAGCACCATATAGTAACAGATAAGATATTAAAGAAGCTCTCAATTTATCAATTTGTTCAATGCTAAGACATGCATTTGTATATAAAAAGTAGCCAGTGATTTTACAAAACAATAACAATGCATTACTACAAAAAAAAGTAGGTCTTTTTCCACAATTTAATCAATGGAATTTTCACAAAGCCAGATTTGGCTTGGTGCGAGTCTGCAGTTTGTCTGCGTATCGACTTTACTTTCTCTCTCTTCCTGTGTGTGTCCCAGCAGTAATGTGAGTGTGTTCGCTGGCAGTGAGATAAGCACACTTACTGTAAGTGAATCACTCCCTCATGCACTGGCACGGACACATGGGCACAGCCGTGGGTGAAGACAAAGAAAGGAGAGAACAGTGATGTCACACACAATGGAAGCTTTGGAACCTGGTCTGCAGAAAGAGACAATGACATCACAGAAGAAACTAAGGAACGGTAATGCGGCTCATTATGGCTAATTAAATGCTTTATACAATTTCTTCTGAACCCTATCTGCATCATTATGAGGACATCAGTGTTCAACAATGAGTGTTCTTAATGAGATTTGAGTTTAAAGTGTGTAATATGGTTAACATTTGTTGATCAGGTCAGTGTTACATATAACTATTTGTGTGTGTGTGTGTGTGTGTGTGTGTGTGTACTAGTTTTTGTGGTTTATGGGGACAAAAATTTGTTTGATGACATGGATATGACAGTG
>JAUMHP010000072.1:8293192-8317152 GCA_032361065.1 Enteromius trimaculatus | reverse complement strand
TGTGTGTGTGTGTGTGTGTACTAGTTTTTGTGGTTTATGGGGACAAAAATTTGTTTGATGACATGGATATGACAGTGGTGTTACAATTTGAAAGTGGTTTATGAGGACACTGCCAATGTCCTCATAATTAAAAAGGCATGAAAAACATACTAAATTGAGTTTGTTTTTTAATCTAAAAATGCACACAATTTCCTGTAAGGGGTAGGTTTAGGTTTGGGGTTGGTGTAGGGCAATACCACATACAGTTTGTACAGTATAAACACTTTAACAGAGAGTCCCCATAAATCACAAATACCAACATGTATGTGCATTGAATTTTACTCTCTGTGTTGAAGAGAGAATTGTTGGGTAGAAGATTCTGTAAATAACTCCAGCTAAATGTCCTCTTCAAATAAACACAAGGAAGTGCAGAGTGCAACCTCAACATACAAATTATAGTTTATTCAACAATATTTACAGAAGAGTATAAACATACAAGACTTTGAAAACATCTTAAACATTAACAGTGACGTGAACTAACGTTTATGCTTTATGGTGGATCGCTTAATATGCATGCTAGTCTATGCTATCCCTAGTAAAAACTGAATATATTTAAAACGCATGAAGCATAGTTCAAATATAAATAAAAATTGTACTAAGATGTCACTCAAGTTATAATTTAACTTTATTTGGAGTGCTACTTGTACACTATGCACATTTCTTAATATTAAGACTAAAATGGTTTTTAATGTCACTATTAATGAAAGTTATACAATCTTTGATAATAAAAGTCTTTAAATGTAAGATATTTAAAGTGTACCTGACAAATACTTACCACTTAGCACAATCAAAAACAAGTCTTTAGTTGGTCTTCAGCAGTACTTCCAAACAAGTGCATTACGCACAAATGTAGTAGTTGTACCAATTTTGCACATTTTTAGTATCAGTTTAGTTTACTAAAAGTACAACTGAACAGTATTTTTATTAAGTACATAAATGTGTCAATTTATCCGTAGTCTTCTTAGAAGGAAATAAAACACATTTTAGTAGGCCTATATGCATATTATATTTATTTATTGTTATATATATATATATATATATTGTTTTATTATTATTGAATTTTATAGTAATAATTAAAACACCTTAAATTACATTTGCCTTTATTTGTCATAAATATTTATTACAATAAAATCTTCTAAATAAAGCAGTTAGCCATGTATGAATCTGAAAAGATTCCTAATGTTCTGCTGTCTGTAAGTAGGTGAGAGTTTGACACTATCTCCAGCTGTTTGGTACTTTAGGCCACACAGTGGCCTCTTGAGACTGACAAAGAGTTTCCAGCAGTTCCTAGGGGCCAGCAAGGCCTGAAAGGGTCGAATCATCACAGCACCTCTGAGATTTCCCGCTGCTGGGTCACCTCTGGAGGGGGACATACAAACGTGTTTTAATTCTTGCTGCAGATTACAGTTGAGTGTGTTTGTGATTCCTTGTAAATCTTCTGATTCAGTGGTATATTTTCTCTCTTTGCTCTAGCGCTGGATAATGGAGAACAGATGGGACTGTTAATTCGAAGCAGACATGGCAGCTTTATCTTTTTTGTGCACTCTGATGAGAAAGCAACCCACAATACTACATGAGTGCATGACTTTAAAAAATCTAGACTGTTACAATTTTAATATCACCATATTCTAGATCAGCTGTGACTACCAATATTAGCAATAAAGACAAAGAAGGTTTCTGAAATAAGTCATGATCCGGCATATAGATCAATTTTGTTTTATCATTTTGTCATGAATCAAGAGCAACTTAGATTGCTCACAGAAATGTAAAATGATGTTCCATCCCTGCATGAGTTATCTGATATCCTCTGTGAAATACAAAAGGAGATATTTTGAAAAATGCACCTACCACCCTTTTCCATGTAATAGAAGTGAATGAAAATCTAGGCTGTCAAGCTCCAAATTGGTTTCTACCAATAATGTATCATATAAAATCTTAATCATTTCATAAAATCATAATGATCTCAATCTTAATCATTTAAAATTTGCATTCGACTGCAGGCATCTATTCAAATATCATGAATATACTGTATGCAACATTTCAAGTCTTACTATAAAGTGATGTGACAAATCACATTCACAAGACAAGAAGTCTGATTAGAAATGCAAATGAGATACGAGAGCTCCAGCATAGAGACTGAAGGATGAGGGTATTGAAAAAGGATGTAAATTTCATAAACTGACCAGAGTATACTGAGCAATAAATAAGAAAATCCATCATACACAGTGTATAAGCTTGCACATATGCACTCACACACAGCCAATGCTGAGTCAGACTCTGCTCTGTGGCTGAAATCATAAAGGTCATATTATAATTGAGTTTGCATCATTTCTGTATTAACCAGAAAAAAAAATGTGCATACATGACAAATTCTGAAATGACCTGGCAACATATCTACAATTAAACATCTTTATGGGTTGTATAGCATCATTCATGCCTTATAAAACATGTATGTCAATGCATGACCCATATAAAACAACTTTCATCTGAGGTATCTTGTAATAGTTACGCTGCCTGTCTGACACTCAATTTATCTTCCATAGTAGTGTGTTCATTCTGTGGGCAGTATTTTAGGATGGGAGAGCAAGCTGTTATCTTCCATGAGCAACTCACACACACACACACAGGGGCGTCGTAGTTGGGTGAAAAGTGGGACTAAATTACTAGGGCCCCAAGTGCAGGGAGGGCCCCTGAGGAGTGTAATATTATTTTTCTTTAAATATAATTTTAATATCACAATAAATGTTGTTAACTGATGTGAAAGCTAATATTTTGGGTAAATGCATCAGTTGATTGATGTATTAAATGGTGTCGTAGTTGTGAACCTCGAGCTTACGGGGGCCCATGGCCACTGCTTGTGCATAGGGCCCAGAATTTGGTGCTACGCCTCTGCACAGAAGTGCAGAAGAATGGAATTCTGGGAAGAAAATTTGAAGAGGAGTGAACAGAGAGTGTGATGTAGTGTTTATAAAGAGAGTTTTTACTCTGGAGTGCAAGGATGTAGGCAGAATTTGCAAGAGCACAACCAAACCAGAGTCTTTTAAACAGAAAGAAAGATTAAGATGAATAAAAAGAGTTAAACAGAGAGAGAGAGAGAAATAAATGAAGCAACAGAGAAAAGAAAAAAAAGATTTTTGCTCATTTCTAGGCAGCTGACTTTAAGACAGCATGTGATATGAGAGGAAAACCAAAAGGGGGGAAGGTAAAATGATCTTTCTGTTGATACTGTGTGTAGTTAGGCTCTCATTGCTTGCAGGTGAAATAATAAAGGGGTCTGTGGAGCTGCCGGGGGGCCAAGCGGAGTACTTTGGAGTTGGTTAGTTTAAGGGGCTGAAATGAACTCCATACAGCAGGGAAAATGCAGTGTCAGCTTATTCAGTCATATCGGTGTCACATGTGAACTGAGACAAGTGTCTGACACAGATTCTGAAGGGTGTTTATGCACTTGTGAAGATATGTATGTGTGTGTGTGGGTGAGAGAGAGAGAGGAACTCAGCACTAAAGTATGAAGAACATGTAAGTGGGGAGAAAGCAGCTACATGTCCACCCACACACTCATTCTCTCTTGTGAAGAAAGTTCACTGCCTGAAGCGAATCCACAGAATCTGGAAAACTTCCCATCAATCAGTCTCTTTTTCTTACTCACTTCCTGCTGCAAAGTTTTGGGTTCAGCATTAAATTTAAGTACTGTACCAGATGCTTCATAAATGAGCTGGCTTGAATCTGAATTATAATTATCATAACATGGCCTGATGGATAAAGAGTCAGTCCTGTAACCTGAAGGTTGCAGGTTTGAGTCCCATGTCTGGGAGGGATTGTAGGTACGTTACAGTTACAACCAGTGCTCTCTCCACCTTCAATACCACGACTGAGGTGAGACCCTTGAGCAAGGCACTCTGTGCTTTGTGTGTGTGTGTGTGTGTGAACTTAGGATGGGTTAAATGCAGAGCACTAATTTCAAGTATGGGTCGCCATAATTTAGGGCTAAATTCAGAAATATATAAAATAAAGAAATTACAGTTTGGATAGTATAAAAACAATTACTTCTATTGAGAGTCCCCATAAACAACATATGTAAGAATGTGTTTGTGTGATTACTTTGCTTTTAAAGAAACTAAACTAACCATAAAGGTCCGTGCAATGTTCATTTCTCTGCTGTGAAAGTACATATATTTGTGTAATATGGTAAATTCATTATGCCAAAAAACGTCAACAACAAAATGATTAGCAGCTGAATCTTGACGACTAACGACTGCTTAATAATACATTTTCAGTGATTTATTTAATAGTAATAAAATTTAGAATTAATTAACAAACTAAACACATACATACTCACTCACAAGTTTTCTGAACATTTACTGCTGGATCTTCCTGAACTATGAGAGATGGACATTACAGTCGAGATCTCACACAAGCTCAGCTGCTGCTAGAGTCCCTTTGTCTGTAAGACTACACAAAGCATAAAGCCATAAAAACATTCACTATAAAAGTGGTTGTGTTTCTTTTAAAGGAGTGCTAGCTGAACATTAACACCCTGTAAAGCGATTCATGAAGGGAATGCCAAGGACAGAGACTTTTCCAGTCCTGTTGAGTTTCCAGTCTGGCAACATGGAAATACTGAGTGACTCCTGCCATTACTGCAGACAGAGAGAGTGTGTGTGCAAGTACAGGTCACAGAAGCTGTTACAGAACCTCAGTCTTCTAGACAAAAAAAGCACATAATGAATGCTTTCGGATTTGAGGCCCTTCAAGCACGCGTTTGTCACATTACATTGGCTTAAGTTTGAGCCGACTGTCTTCACCAGGCCATGTGAACATGTGTTACGTAACAATTAGTGTTATTCTTCTTTTCCACAGGACTGCTGTGTCAGAAAAAGCACGGACTGGTTATTTTATTACTCTGAACAAACAAAAGTCACTCTGGAAGATTTAATAACTGATGAATGTTATGTCCTTTATTGTCATCACTTTAGTTTTTGTGAACTGTCTCCATTCATACAGAAAATGCATCTGTATCTGTAGGAAACTTTATAATAAGCCTAAAAAGAAATAAATAATAAAAAGGCATGGGGCAAACATAAAAAGTATAACGTGTATAATATCCATCCTTGATATCTGTAAAGCTGATCTGATACGATTACCTGAATCACTCAAATGAAATCAGATCACAAACACACTGGACATGTCAGATAATTATTGAATGTCACACGGTTCATTATACATGTCAGAAACATCATGTCAAGTTTTAGTATGCATTTACTCTATTTAACGCAGCTGTCATTCTGTTAATATACTGAGGTGGACACGTTGTCCTCTTTAGCACCATTTCTGTCAACGTTCCTCAGATCTCCAGCTGCTGTCTAAACACAGAGAAGAACAGACCCATCAGATCCGTTCAAAGCAAGTTGAAGTATAAGTATATAGGACCACTATGTGAAGCACAGCAGGTGAGGAGTCTATATTTGTGTCAAAAGAGGGGCATGCATAAAAATATCATTTGCTAATTATAAAAGCAATAGAAGTCAATGAAAAGTTCCCCCCCATGGCAGCAAAAATGCTTGTTTAGAGAAAGACGAAAGCTTAGAACGTAATATCTCCCTGTGGTGGTCTCTGTTTGCCCGAGATCCAATTCTCTTAAACACACATTCCTTGAGGGGTTCAGGGCTTATTATGAAAATCAGATTTCATAGGTCATCCAATCATTCAAGAAATATTGAAACGCTGCATGTCCCTCTGCAGCATTTATTCAAGGTAAGTGATACTGTCTTTATCACTCTATAACAAACATTTAAAAAGGTCACACTGTCATGATGTTGCTATGCAGTTGCTTAGATGTTCTTTAGCTATTAACACAGATGGAGTTTTAAAAATGTGCAACAGTGCCAGTGAATCTAAGAAAATGTAAGGTCATGAATCGCATTTCTGAAAGCTGAACTTTAAAAACGTGATGCTTTTTCTAAACACTATTACTGCTAGCAAATAGACACGACACAACTGTCAAAGACTGTCACCTGTCAGCCCAGCAGATTTGCAGAAAGCAAAAATGTGGTGTGAATCGACCCTTACCTTGTTTCTGTCTACTTACTAGGCTGTTAAAGGTAAAGTTCAACCAGAAATGAAAATGGTGTCATCATTTACTTACCCTCAGGTTGTACCACACATTTGTGCCTTTCTTTATTCCGCTGAAGATGAAGATGTTTAAAAAGATATTTGGGAACCAAACTGCTGACGGCAGCCATTGACTTTGCCAGTATGGAAAAATACTGTGGAAGTCAATGGCTACCGTCAAGTGTTCGCTTTTCAACATTCTTCAAAATAAATCCTTTTGCTTTTTCTGGTGAACTGTTCCTTTAATTCCCAGGGATTTTAGCATGTTAGCTTGCCATTTACTGATTGGTTAGAAAGTAAAATCATACCTCTCCTTGCACAAAAAGAGTTCATATACATCCCTACATTTCTAGTATGAGTACTAGCAAAAGATGTCTTAGCAAGCATCACTATGTATTTACAGAGAGAGTAGGCTATACATTTGGCTTTTATAGCAAGAGCTTGTTCACACAGAGCATGTTTGTGCATTCCACTGTGCTGTTATTTACTTGTTTTTTCATGTAATATTACTAGAAGGACAAGACTGGCCATTGAACTTGCTTCTTTTGCAGCATTTCACATAAAAACATGGCAATCCAGTTAAAAGAAGTCACATTTAAAAAAGTGCCTTTCTAGACCTTGTGGGGGTTTTTTTTCATTCGTCTTCATCCAGTGAATACAGAAGATGTACCTTTCTACGTATTTGCGATCTATTGCAAACATGAGCAGAAGAAAGACTGAAAAAATTCCAACGTGTCCAAAGAGAGCCAAAGAAATTAGCTGTAATATTGCATGCCAAGAAAAATATCTGGGGGTGGGTTACTTCTGGAGAACATTGAAGCAAAGAAACAAATGAGAAAGAAAAGACTTTGACAGGGTTTGATGGAGATTTCAGAACAGACAGAGTATCCCAACACATTAAAATACAGACCCGGTTCTTCTTTTACAGTTCACTACAGCGTGAGTCGCCGTACAGAGACATCCTTCAAAATAAGACCGTTTGAAAGCAGGGAGCAAAAGGAAAACATGAGGAGATGATGCTGGCTGCTTATAAGAGAGTGACTTGGCAAAGCCGGATTCACCACAGCCAAGCTGAACAGAATTCAGCACATGCTTCTCTATCATCTAGGTTTCTTTTACGTCTCATTTCTGCTTTCTCATATCCTCTGTGCGTGCAGAGGAGAGGGAAAGTAAAAGGTAATGATGTTATACTCCTTACATGCTCAGACACCTTATCGTTCTTCATCTGCTGTTGTTTTCAGTTACACAAGCGCATCTATCATTTTTGCACACACGCTAGTTTCATTCATTCCCTGAGGCTATGAGATTGTAAAACACACTGTTACTCCACTTCACTGATCACCAGGCTGCAGAAAAGCAAAGAAAATGAATTCAAAATCTCTCACACACACATTTACACCCATCCTCCCCTGACTCTTAACCCTACAGAAGAGCACCTCTCCATCCCGAGAGAGAGAGTCTCTATAGCAACTCCTCAGCTGTCCTCTCACTCCATGTCTTCAGGGACAAGACGTCAGGAAAAGGGTGTGGTAGAGCAATTTCTTTACAACACCAACACTTTGAGATTTCCTGCTGAAAGGCATCCCTACACAAGATACTGTACACATATTAATAAGTTAGACTTTAGTATGGAGACCAAATAACACCAATATAGACCACATGACAACATTCTACATCTCTAATCCTACCCAAGACCTACACTTAACAACTACTTAACAAGCAGAACTGGACCTTAAAATAAAGTGTGACCTATAGTCATATCAATGCAATATTTTGTCAAATATCTCTGTCAGTATTAATCTATCTATCTATAAATCAATGAACTGTTAAAAAGCTCGAGGTCAGTAAGAATTTCTTTTTTTCTTTTTACGTTTTATTCAGCAAAGAGCAAAAGGTAATTTTTATATCAAATACTTTGAGCTCATTTACTAGAGAATACTCTACTCAACTGCTTTGTTACAAAATGTTTCTTGTGGCCTAAATCAGCACATTAGAATGATATCAGAAGAATCATGTGACACTGAAGGCTGAAGTAATAGCTGTTGAAAACTCAGCTTACTTATTTTAAATAGTATTAACTTAATGTGTTATAACCTTTAAATTATAAAGTAATTTTATATTATCATCATATCAATTTGAGCGAAAGGTTAAAAATATACATTATTTGTGTCTCCTTTTTGCTTTAATGACTTAAGGCTGAGATGGACTCCAAAAATCAATTTTTATATAAAATCATAATGCTGAGGAAATGCCCAGCACATGGTATTCGTTTTGACTACCCATCTACATTTTCATCAAAGCTATTTTTTGTCTTTCTTAGCAACCAACAAGAGAGTGCATGCACTGCAATGTTATCTCAGCAGGTAGTAAATGACACAAAGAAGTGCGAATAAGATTTAGTGCTTTTTGCAGTAGGCTACAGGGAACATGTTAAGTGCAGTTAGGTTTTAAAAATTCAGTGTCTAGCTCTAGATCTCTTACAGAGCCGCAGATGATTTGTGAGACCCGCTATAATTAAATGTCAGAGGAGAAATTACGACGCATGTTGGAACATGATAGTTTCACAGAACTGATCATGACAAGGCACCTTAGTGAATCAAAGAGAGGGTGACATCCAGTTAAGAGAAATTACTGATAATGTATTTGTCAGATAAAACGTTGCGACAAAAATGATCCACCGGAGGAGAGCCCAGGTATACTGATCTTCGAAGTCACACGAGGAACAAAGACGCCCTCTGCTGGTACAAATAGGCTACAGCTATACACACACACAACAGAAGGAGAGAGAGAGAGAGAGAGAGAGAGAGACAAAGAGAGAGAGAGAAATGTACATTTATACATTGTAAAATCATGAAATTTTAATAAAATTAAAACTGATAACAGAACAGAAAATGAATAACAGTACAAGCACTCAGACAGAAATGACAAAAGGTATAACACATTAGTTTATTCAATTTATTACAATAATTAAATTTTAAAAAGGCAGTCAAAACATGAAAAAAACACTTGTGCATATCAAATTACAAAAGACAAACAACGATTAACCGGCACATTTTGGTAATATATGCAGTTCAATGTTTTTTGGTAAAAGGTGTAATCAGAAAATACTATATAAATGTGCCCAAAAAAAAAAAAAAAAAAAAAAAAAAAAAAAAAAGTAATTTGACTGCTCTTTGTTTTTGTGGGAAAAGTGAAATAAAAAAAATGTTTGCAAAACCCAATATATATACACGATTGAGTAATAGTTCCAAAATACTAACTCGTGATTTCATCATCAGCAATGATTTCATTTTTATAACGACTTTCATAATCATACTGAGCCTATACATACACATAAATATACATACATGCATGACTAAAGAAATATTTAAGGCATCATAATAACGTTCAAATATGATATCATATTATCTTATGAAAATGAATTAAAAGAATTTCTAATATGAAAAACATAAGACAAGATTTTGTTTTTCTTAAAGTTTGAGAACTCATAAGATTACAGTAAATACCAGTGTATAAAAACTTGCATAAAAGAAGTTTCTAAATACAAGCTTTTTTTACTGTTCATGAACTCATGTAAACACTTTGTTCCTTCCACCAAACACTACATCAGACAATATAAAATATCCTTAGCCCTCATTCCTCATAGCTGCTGCAACTTAATATTAAACACTACAAACTATGACACTACATAAACACGACACGTCAAAAGTGTGATTTAGCTCTTCAACAAGCAACCAATGAGCCGTAAAAAAAAAAAAAAAGCGTAACAGATTTTATTTATAGAACGAATATACTCCGCTCACCCTTTGATAATCACTAGGTCTAACAGTCTTTAATAGAAGACACAGTCATAAAATAAACAAAAACAGAAAAATAAATTACTACTTTACAGTCAGGCCACAGACATGAGTTAAATATTCAATCAAGCTTAAGACAAATTCCAAAAAATGCCCAGTGTTTATTTAAAAAAAACGAAAAACCTATGCAGACCAGCAGGGGTCACTGTAGCATAGTTTGGGACCACTGTGTAAAATTCAATAAAGTCATCCAGCTGAGACCCCATTTCCTGGCCTCTTTATAAACGGAAAACAGCAATGACAGCATGATCGCGACAGTCTTAATTTAGGTCTACAAAACTGACTGCAAAGTTTAACTGATTTACTTAAGGTAAATTTTGGGATCCCTGGATTTTAAATGGAAAATGAAACCCATAGTCTTTCGTTTGCTTTAAAGTTTCTTGTCTCTAATTTGCAAGCTTGACCAAAACTCATCCTGAGAATCAGTTTATACAAAGCTTTGTAACTTGCAACTGATTGTCCGCCCCTGAAAAAGAATAAATAATCTAGAAGGAAAAGAGCCGGTAGGTCAAAAGCACAAATGTAGGCAACCTATATTTAGTTGTTAACCAAAACCCGTCATCGCCAAAAATAGAGCTCTAAAATGAGCCAACTCCTCATTAATTTATACGATAATGGGCTGTGTGCAAAACAGAAGGGACAATATGTTTTTATACATTACAGAGAGCTAGGCTAGTGATGGCTGCATAGTGTGTTCAGACATGTCTCTTTACTTTAACATAATGAAACAGAATTCTCCTATAGAATAAGAAACATTATTTCAACAAAATGATCGGCAGGTAATTATGCTCCATTGCGCTGATGTTCAGACCAGCTGAACTGCATCTTCCACAATCCTCAGCACAGCTGATTTCACAACCAGAGAGAACTGGATAAATACTTGTAACGTTGACAGCAGAATTTGTTGACACAAAAAGTCTAGTCATTTCAATACTATGTGGATAGCAATTTAGAGCTACATTTGAAATATTTACACATTTAAGTAGCTCATCATTGCCACTGACCTTTGACGTGAAATAAAGGACATATAGATGCTGAATAGAATTTCAATAGAATCATGGTAAAAGGTTAAAGAGTTAGTGCCCAAAAATGGCAAATATGTCATCATTTACCCAATCTCATGTTGTTCCAAACTGCAAAACAAAAAAGATGCCTAAATAAATGAAAGTCAATGGTGACCAAAAAAAGCCTTGATCTCACTGAAAAAAAAATAAATAAATAAAAAATCAGTGTATATTTGGTCAAATGAACTAAATAAAAGACAGAAAGTCAATCATGTCATGAGGGTGTGTAAATGATGACAGAATTTGCTTTTTTATGTGAACCTTCCCTTCAAAGCAGCCAAAACCCTGGATCAGCAGTTCACTGACAGTTCAAGGCTGGGTCACTCAGCCAGGTCCAGATTTTAATCATATATTGAGGACTTCTGGGATGGACCAGCATCAGGCTTTTATAGGCACAGGCATTATTGCGATATTTCTCCTCGATATCAAAGGTCCTGAAGCCTTTGTGCTTTTCAGGAGCAAGGCCCAGTTTCTTAAGGCACATACCTGTGTACACATCATCAATGGGGTAGAGGGGCACCAATCTTGAGACATTATGAAGTTTCTGGACCAGCTGTCCTGAGAACAAATAACCACCCCCACCCGCATAAGCAGGGTACGTCCCAACAAACATGCTTTCGGGGATAAAATACTTGACCTTTTTGTCCCGGTGAGGACCTGCATTGGTAATCACATCTCCTACAAACAGGTCTTTGGCTTTGGCAAGAGAAAGATTGCTTAGGAAGTCTATAATGCGGTTGGTGTTAACAAAAACATCGTCATCTCCCTTGAAGACATAACTGACTCCAGAACAGCGAGTGTTCAGCCATTCTAAGAAAAGCACATCCTTGATGGTGAGGTTGAAAAAAGTGTCCCTATAGTCCCATTGAAGGATATCTCCATGTAAGGAGCTCTCATGGAGAAGCATCATTGAGAGATCAGGAAAGTGGTCCTCCGTGGCTGCATTTCCAAGAAGAAACACCGTAACGACCGTTCTGTTTGCAAGGAGGCCAGCTTTCCCCCATGACTCACGGATGGCCTGGCGTCGATCAAAGTGCGGGACTAAAGATTTAATAGCCAGGAGGAGGAACGGCGGGTCTTTGCAGATGTTCGGCTGATCCATCACGATTGGATAGGACCTGCAGCGCATATAAAGCAAAAAGTCCTTGAAGCGATCCGGTAACGAGTTGTAATCCTTCACTTGGGTGGTCACCCTGAAGTCCGGCTCACAGGAGTCCAGATTGACCGTGTCATTTAGCCAGTCTGGAAGCTTATCAATCGTGAAGTTGAGTTTTTCTAGGTTGGGATTGTTGATGTAGTTCAGCTGTTGCTGCTGGCGATTCCAGTAAGCGTCACTGGGGAGATCTTTTGCCCAGAAACGCTTTGTGGGAACCAGTTGCTTATTTTTGTTCCCGCCGCCTTTCCCAGCATTGCGAGAGACCTCCACCACGATGAAGATGAACATCATTGTCATTATCACCATGACCTTCACCTTCCTCCGAGGTCCCTGCATGGTGTCGAGACTCACCACCTGAACAACAAATAGCATGGATGAGGAGGGACTACTTTCAGGACTACAGACTAAAAAAATGACTAGGAAGGCAAACTTTTAAGAGCCAATGCTTTTGATTTCACAAATTACAAATAGATCAGAATACTTCCTGAGATAGATACTGTATTGATACTGACTGTATTTGTGGCATATGCATTTTTTATAGCATGCATTAATTCTGATCTTAATCGTGACAGTAAAGATTTAAAAATGCTATAAAATTTTAAATATTGTTCTAAATATTGTAAGGAACCATTGCATTATGTACACATCTACATGTCTCTGAACACACTGAAAAGTAATTCACCTGAAGACTTTACATTTCCAATTATATGTAGATTCTTCAAGCATCTCTCACCAAAACTTTTAACTGCTAAGGGTTTCTACTTAACCACACACCCAATAAAAAGGATGTCATGTAGATAATCAAAGCAAATCCTGTTTGACTACTTAAGACATTGCTAGTTTGTCTTCTTGACTTACAAAAACATCAGGACTTGGCCTCATTTCAAGCTTTGCCATTTTAATTTTAGACTGGCATGCTAAAATTGAACCATGTGAACCACTTTGGGTTAAACTGTCACACAGAGTAACCCACAATTTCATGAAAACACTTTTAAAAATTATTTTTAGCAAAACTCAATTTCATTTCAGACATTGCATAATTATTGAGGACTAATATTACTTATTTTATTAAACCTGAACATGTAATTTTCTTATCCATCTGTTGCTTCTTTTTCACCATCTCCTCCCTCTTTCTCTTGTTTCGTTGCTTTTGTCTCCCAGCAACCCCTCTGCTCTGTTGCACATGGTTTCTCTCATTTATTCAACTCCACATTCTTCAGTTCAGATTACTTTTCCTTTCTCTTTCCGCTCCATCCTAGCCCACTTCCTGCACACTCCTATCTTTTTCTTTTTATAACCATGTAACTCTCTAAGGGATACCGGTACAAATGCCTAGTATTTCCTAAAGAACAGAGCTAAATGAGAGTTTATAGGTAGTCTAAATTTAGTCCTTAATGTGGTACCTGCTACACTAAAGTGGCCTCATGGACCAGCTGTCCTCTGGGATAAGTAGGGATTTAAATACTACAGGCAGTTAATAACAGAAAGTCATTGATTTCCAACAAGAAAATGCTTTATGTTTATGTTTTATCTTGTATAATGTGCATTATTCTTAAATTCAATTTTAAACAATTTCAAGGTATTTTAGTAAATTGTGACTTAACAGTGTATCCTTTGTTATATACAATAAGAACTTTTTTTTCCCTTAGCTTAGCCATTACTGTGTACCCGTTTACCTGTGCACAGGTGAGACTGTGGAGGGTCCAGGTGTATGGTGAACAATTGTTTTTAGCCCATCCCGACACACTAACAGAGCGAATCACAGAAACAGGGATGACGTGGAAAGGAATTCCAGATCTGGGGAGAAAGAAAAACAAGCATGTTTTGCTGCTGCTATAATACATGGATATATGAAGGAGCATAAGAGGCTGAAATTGCAAGAATAAACAGAGTCTGATCACACTTGAGGATAAGTCCAGGTGGTCTGAACTCAATTATTTGTTAGACTTGCTTGAAACGACTAGGATCTTTGAGGGGCTGAAAATCTGGTGCAAGTAGGCTACTACTTTTCATTAAGGCAGATCAAACTCTAAAGCTAAACAAATTGGGAGATATTATTATTAGGAAAGAACTCTCTCTTCCCTTCACACCCTCTGCCACTGTGACACAAATGTCTTCATATCCACAATGCAAATCACAGACAAGTGACAAATTGAAATGAAAATAACTACTAAAAGCACACATTAGGCATGTGAAGAACATGACAACAGATGAAAAGCAAAAAAGCTGAATTGCCGTAAACTACAAATGAACATCAAACAGGGTCTAAACGTTATAAACATTTCAAAGCCACGTCCAGCACATAAAGCACTTTTGATGGAACTGATGACTACGATGAAAACATTTAGTGCATTTGTTCCTCTTCTCTCTGACCATAAGTGCAAAAGAGACCCCAAGAGGTTAAGTCTCTTATTAATAATTAACAGTACATTTGCTGTGTAAACAATGAACTGATCTCTCTCCATCTAACATCAACAGACTAAAGACTCACATTGATCCTTTCACTAGCCCTTTACAAATGGTTCTGACTCTGCCCACATTTGTTTTGTTTTTTTTGACTATGTCCACATTTTCAGTCTTTTTGGGGGAAGGGCGGGACAATTAATATTTAGGGCAATAGGCACTAGCACAGATGCGCCATTTGCCATTTTTCTACTAGGGGTCACTCCGGAAGGGTTTAAAATGATGAATTATGATATGGTGAATCACAGTGAATGGTGATAATTATCTCTTGAAGATTTGTGTGGTTAAATGTAAGAAAGCAATAACTAAATGTTGGCTCAAGAGAAGACCTCCCAATATAGATCTAAGTATTGTCAGTCAAATATGCTCTTTGGATAAAATAAATTCTGCCTCAGGTTACAGAATAATAAAGAGGAAAATTATTGGAGGAAATGATAACGTTGAATATTTACGATTCGCAAACCTCTTTTTGGTGGATATTTTGGTTTACATTTTCTGTGCGTGTACTAAAACAGAAAATCTGTCCCAAAAAATAAAAACCAAAAAACTATTTTATAAGATTTTAACTAAACCTGTTCACTTGAATTATCATCTATGGTTGTGGGGAAATTTTTTTTTTCCTGATTTTAAAACCAACCGATTATCTATTAATTATCTTGCTATTGGTCAGGAAAGAAACAGTGTGCAAAACGCAAAGCAGTTGTGTGTATTTACACTATCAGCAGGCAGGATGGATTAGATTTTTTTTTTTTTTACACTTGAGAAAAGGTGAATTTAAATTTCGTGAGAATTCACAGAGCATCCTTGGAATGTCCAGAACAAGTCAAAACAAGGAAGAATCCGCTGCTCTGCCATTAGGCAAAATGCAGAGCTGCCAAGCAACATTAAAACTTGCATACATAAAGAAATTCAACTGACGGTTACAGGTGTGCATGCATGGATGTTTTCGCAATTTCAGAGATGGATCTATGGCTATTACATTAGCTCTCATGTCATTCCTCAATATTTATGAGATATGAAGCCATTTCTGTACTGATGCCAAACTTATCCTTTCGCTTTGGCAAGTTCTAAATAAAAAAGGAAAATTTCACTAATTATAAAAGACTGGAATTCTAACACTAAACAGGTTACTCTACAATGACATACAGTTCAACACAAATAATCAAAACTACAAAGTACAAAACTAAACGCAAATCTTTACAATCATAAGTCCAACAATATGCAAAACTGTACAGATGGCATATGCTGAATAGGAAAATTAAGTTTCATTAGTTTCCTGCTCTTAGTGGTCAGTGGTTTATTGTTTGCTTGTGCCATGTCTATCTAACTTTTTGGTTAATGGCTTTTGAAGATGGCTGGGTGTATTGACCAATTTATCAAATTTCAGAGGAATATATAGAACATTGTAAATATAAAGAATTTCTGTATAGGCCAAATAACTTCAAAACATGATCACCAGCACAGTGACTCAAAAAGATGGACAGAAAAAAAAGACATTAAAAAATAGCTCCAAATGACTAAGCATTATATAATTTAAACGTTTGGGGTCGGCGAGGTAACGTTAATCCAAAGACGTTTCACAGACACTTGTGATCATATGGATGCTTTTAACTTGAATGGTAGTGTATTTGTAAAGGACGAAATGTGAACAAAGATTATTCATGCTTATCTTTTACATACAGGCCTACATCTTGCCAATGCGAAACTAAAAAAAAACAAGGCCATTATCAGCCTATCATCTCCCTTTTAACAGTATAATGTATCTGAAGTCTCTTTAAGTTTCCTGGAAGAGGGTGAATTCTCTATCACTGAAACTAATTATCGGGGTGGAGTTGGGTGGAGTTTTCCCATATGGCAGCTAAATGTAACACAAGTGACCGAAACACTGTTTCATGAAGGAGCCTGAGAAATCTTAAAGGACACTTCTAAAAAAAAACTGGAAGCACTGACATCCCCTGGAAAAATGGACTGACTGCAGGTTTGCAAGCCTCTAAACCTTTAACACATTATTTAGATTACTTTTAAAATGCTTACGTTTTAAATGGGTAAAACGAAACTAACACCTTGGGGGCACAAACTCAAATTGAAGGGCATTACTTGAGTCATCAAGGAAATATATAACGAGTCTTAACTCCACGTGAGGGATTTACCCTAGTTAGTCAAAAAAACCCATTGACGCACACTGTTCATTACCTGGTCTTTCTATTCCTGCTCGTCATGCACAATGACTAGAGAAGTACAAGAATAGAAAACATGTGTTACTTCATTACTTCTAAAATGATTTGGGAGGCTAAAATTTGAGGAACATTTAAAATACAAAGGAAATCACTGACGCAAAAACTGTACTTCAATTTTTCCAAACCTAATGCACCGCTACAACCTAAAACTAATCTAGGGGTTATGCTACGCTCAAGCACTTGAAGACGACCGTAGGCTACATTCCCTAAGAGCATGCAACCTCTCCATAATGAAGATAAGATTCTACATGCTAGTGAAACCCAGGCAGGAATGAAACTCATTCTGACTCTACAGTTAAAACCGTTTGTTAATGAGGAAGGACAGGCTGTAAATGGTTACCTCTAACAGTAAGAAGGGAAATGCAACATTTGTGGCCTTTCTCAGCGCCAAGGGTTATGCAATTCAATAATTCCCCCCAAAATGAAAATTCTTTCTTAAAAGTCTGCTTTTGTGATCACTAAACAGAAAGACTATTATGAACAGAATATTATGAGTGTAAAACTGTTAGATAGTACAGAAATGCTGTAACGTTATGAATAATCTTTTTTTGTCAAGGTTACTTTGAGTAATCAAAAGAAAAACACTCAAGCAAATCAAAGTCAAATGATTAAAGCATATTTTTGACAAATATTATAAAAAACCAAAAACATTGCAAAGTTATTAATAATAAAACACAGATGTTTTAAAAAACAACAAATGTAATACTATAATTTACGGAATACCAATGTTTTTTAAAGCACAACTTAATATTACAGCGCAAATCTACAGGCGATCGTGACTCTGGTAGTCAGAATGTGCTCTTCCTGTAATATTTACATAATCTGATAAAAATCACATTCACATTATAATGTATAGAACAGATTGGCACTGCACATATTACACTTAACTGTAATTTAATTATCTAAAGACATTAATGCACAAAGTACATTAGTTTTCTAATATGACATGCTCCCTAGACGGCAAGCAAAAATGCCACCATAACTTTTACAAATTCATTTTCATGGCTGGTTGTTACTCTTACTTCCTAGAACAAGGTTACTCATGTTAATCCATTAGGATGATTTTCTTTTTTCCAGGATCTGTTTCTCCGTCTCTAAGAAAAGCCATTCAGAATCAAACAGGTCTTAAAAGAAAATTCCTGGAAGTGGCCACTGATCTAATTTTCATCTGCACTTACAGCCCCTTCAGGGAACGGTCTGAATACATTTAGGTTACAAAACATCACTGATGAAAGCAAACATTTCTAACTTACATCTGTAACAACAAATAATGCTTAGGGGGAATAAGAAACCTGTAACTGAGAGGACAAATCTTAAGTTACATTATGAATTCCTGATTCATAGAGAGCTGGAACTGGAAGAGTTTAAAGGTCATTTAATGTAGCTAACTGAACAGCTGTCATTTGATCGCCTAAAACGTTTCTTTGGTCATTTTTTTATTATTTAACTCACATTTTGCCTTCCTTTCAACTTGATCGTGTTCAGGAACACAAAACACAAACTACATGCAAACAACAAGGCACACACCATAAAACTGCAATGTGCTTCGTTAAAAACCAATTGAGATTGTTGTTTATGACAGTAAATTATACATTTTATAAATGAGAAGAATAAGGTTCCTGTTCATACTATGAATTCCTGTACCACAGTTACTCCACACCAACTGTCAAAGTAAACGCAACCCCTGTATAGACAAGATTAGGCAGGTCACAACTTGCTGACAAAGACCACTAGTACAACGTAAGGAGGATTCATTCAAATTACAGAACGCGAAACTGAAAATATGGTGAAACGTTCATATTAATCCATTATTCCCACCAACCTATAATAAATTCTGACATTGCAGAAGCACTAACATTACTACAAATAACTTTCAGTAAGAAGAACCATGGCAGCGACTGAATTTAGACTTTGTTTTGTAGCCTAGTTATTTCTCTGAATCAGGCTACCAGTTGCCTGCATTTCCCGAAACTGTTGACTATTTTAACTATTATGTTAACTGTGACTAAACCTTACCTCTCAGCCAGGTGACGTCGCCGAAGAGACTAACAATCAAACTAACTTTACTTCTGACCGGTAAAAAACCGAGAAAACACCCACCAGACACATTAACTTTCGCTGAAACAGCATTTGTAAAGAACCCGTTTATTTAGACAACCACAAAAAGGAGAGTTTTAGCCGACCTTGCTAGCGTCAAAACTCACCCGCACGCGGACGACTGTATTTCTCACTCTCCTCACCACGAAACATGAAAGTTAAAGCGGACGTCTTAGTATCAAAACTCAGCCAACACCGACTCGAACCGAATTGATCTTATGCAACACTTCTGCCGTTATCTTTGTAAAAATAATTATTACCTTTTAGCTCCAGCTGCGCGAGAGCGTTTTCACATCCTGCCTATCTTCGGATCTAGATTCATCCACTCCTCCCAAGGCGGGGTGTAAACCCTCCTTATTTACCACACTATTTACCATACATTCACTTTGTTTAGAGCGCCTCGTTTGGCACTGGAATGGAAATATTTTACATATTGTTTGCTTTAACGTTACTTGGAAGTACTTTGACAATTCCTTGTACTTCTAATGGTTGGTTTATTTATTTAGTTAATCTGGCGAATTATTGTATAAAACGTGAATTATATATTTACTCATATTTACTTGAGCTCATTCTTAGCATACATTTAAGGTGGAATAATGCTGTAAAATACCGTTTTCTATCTAGTCAAGTAAACCACTTACCAGCTGGCTATATTAATATATATTAATATATTAATATTAAGACCAGCAAATAACTTGGACAAAAAAAAAAAAAAAACGACTCAAACCCAAATCAAACACAGCCTGGAACAACAGTAAACTAGTTTTTCACCAGGGAAGTTGCAATTCATAGGTTTCTGCTGGAGTCTGACTGAAGTGTGGTCAGATGTTTGCATGACTCTTTTGGTTTGTCACAGGAGGAAATAAGTCATAAGCCTACTTTTTGAATTAATCTGTGTTTTTCCATTGTTTGTACAGCACAAACATAGCTCTTCCTGCTACACCCAACTGAATAAAAAGTCTCTGTCCGTGTGTTTTTTTCTTTTGTTAATATTAACATTAAAAAGTAAGTTTGTCCCATCAGTCAGCTTATCAAGAACAATGACTATATTTCAGGTGAGGCAACTGAGGATATAAGCCTCCTTAAAGAGGTTTTAGGAGGAGCATGTTCATATGAATCCACCATCATCACAATGCTAGGGAAACATATAAAGCTCTTACCTCATTCCTTACGATAAATCTTGTGGTTTTTCTGTGATACTCCACCGCAATTTTAAAGACAGTCCTTTATGGACAGCAAACCAGACCTATCTACATTCTAACACACACATATATATATATATATATATATCTATATATATCTATATATATATATATATATATATTTTTTTTTTTTTTTACAAAATACTATGACTTTTTTCCAACTAAATGCAATACTTTATTAAAGATTTATATTTAAAATAAATGCTTCTCTTTTTGTCTTTCATTCAGAATCCTGGAATCCATCTGTAAATCACATGTTCACTGTCATAGATGTACTTAGTTTATTAGGCACCCAGAAATAGTGCAGAATCTACTTTTTTTGTGTTATGTTTCACTAACATTTGTCAAAATTGAAAAACTTTACGGATTTAAATCAGATTTTGTGAAATGAAGACTGAAGACCAAGCTACCTTTTACCCCTCTGAATTAATACAGACATTCCTATAAAAACACATGTCATGTCTGTTGCATCAGTTTAGGCTAGTTTGCATGCCAGCAATGGTAGCAGCAACTCTAGATCCATATATGCAAAGACTGAACAAATTATGGCATGTGTGCATGGGTCAGGCAGGGATCACAGACTCAAAAACATCCACATCAGTGGATGTCTATAAAAAGACATTGTTTACATTTTGCTCAAACCACTCACACACAGATCACTTCATAAGCAAGAAAATGGAAATAAGACACTGCATTGCTTTGGCAGAGGAGAGGAACTGAATTTCTTATTAGGAGGTGATATAGGAATGTTATCAAGAGCACTGTGTTAGTGTGATTAGATTAGCATCTCAGACCTTGCCATTTGTAACATATCCTGACAATGCCCACAGCTATTATCTCATTGATATTAGTCTTTGAGCCTGTTTTCTGATTAACAAATTAAGGCTTCTGGAGTAAGCTTGTTTTTCATAGAAGATGATTGATTTATTATTTTTATTCATTTGAATGATGAATGATTTATTAATTTTGTTTTGGACCCCATTGACTCTAACTATAAGGACAGATACAGTTATAACATTCTTTTTCAAAATATCTTCTTTTGTGTTCCACCAAATAATCTTACAGTTTTTAGGGCTTTAAGGTTTGGATTCTTAAGATTAATATTTTTGACAGAATTGTAATTTTGGGGTAAACTAACCCCTAGATAGTTTTGGAATATGATCCACATGCAGATATTCAAGTATCTGAGGTCATGTGAAAGGATATACTCAAATATTTAGTGGGTGTGTGTGTGTGTGTATACAAACATTTTGGAATATTTGGAAACTTAAATGCTGTGGCAACAGTTTAGATAAAATAAAATGTAGAAAACTCTTTGTAATAACACTGTCGACATTTAGTAGAGTATCAAATATACCCTTCGATGCATTAAGCAAAGAAAAGAGTTTCATGAAGTGGTGTAAACAACAGTTTATTACAATATCACAGTGACCTACAGTTTCTGCATCATGTCTTTGCAGTCTGTGTGTTAGCTGATAATTTAATTTACAATAAGGCTGTCTTTGCATGATATTGTGAGAGGCGGAAGCTATTGGTTTTAGAGAAATACATGATAATAAAAATCAGTTTCAAAACCAACATAAAAACACACCTTGTGACAGCTTCCCAACTAAAAAACAAAAGCTACTGTGACCGAACACAAAATGTACAGATAACAAAAATTGCTTAACCTCTTCTAAGCACAAGATTAAACCTAAAACATGCTTATCCACTGATTTCAGCTGAGATCTCTCCGGAGCTTCTGGGACAAAGAATAAATGACAACTAGGGTGGCGCAATAAATATTGGTCGTTATGTAATGCGCATCTTCTCAGTAAAGCCGGTTCTCTAATCAGCGTAAATGCCGTTAGGCTCGCGACTTCACACTGAAAAGCATTTACTGACAAGCTGCCCAAAACCATGCTGATCATTCACTTGCGCAGCTCGTCAGTGAGCAACTGCTCTGGGGTGCGTTTCCCAAAAGCAAACATGGTCGCAAGTTCCGTCATTACCAATAGAGTTCAATGGAACTAACGATCATAGTTAGCTAACGATGCTTTTGGGAAACGTACCCCTGTGTAGTAAACGCTGCTCAATGTGCAGTCACCAACCTGATGGCATTTACAAGTGGGTACAGAATCGACTTTACTGAAAAGATGCACATTATATATCATTATATTGTACTTTATGATCATGCATTCCTGATAAAAATGAATAGCTATAATGTTGAAAATATCACGAGTGTGTTGTGTACAGTTGTAAATGAATTCAGTTCATCATACAGCTCAGTACGTCAAAACTGCTCATGGAACTCCACAGTAGTTTAAAGGAAATACCCTTTAATGTGTCTTCAAAGTTTGCGTGCATGTTCAAATTTCAAAGCAGACACAAAAAAGACATGTCAAAATGTTACTTTAGTACTTATTCCCCCAGTTTCACAGACAAGGCTTAAGCTAGTCCCAGACTAAATTGCATTTTTGAGCTGTCTCAGATGAAAATATCTTGCTCTGACATATCATAAAACATGTCAGTGTCATGGTTCTGTGTTAAGATGCTCACCTGTAAGATTTTCTTATAAGACATTTTTGTAAAAGTTACTTAAAAAATCTTAATTAAATGAATGCCTAGTCCTGGCTTAAGCTAAGCCCCGTTTGTGAAACCGGGCCATTCTGTATTTTGCTTCCCGATCCACTGCTGCGTTATTACAGATTATACAGTGCGCAAGGTTAAACTGACTGACATTAAGATGTTAATCCACCAAGACATGAACAACACATGCTTTGTTCTGTGCTCTTGTGGCCCGCTCTGCTCAAAGGCCATTAAGTACTGAGAAGCTCTGTGCTGTTTATTTTGTTTGCTACAAGTTCCCAGTACAGTCGCGATTCTAAGTGTTTTTGGTTCTATGCAACTCTGTAACCATAGAGATGGTAAGGTAGAGGGCGTTTTCATCACCAGGGGAGAAAGAACCACGGTAACGAAACGAGGGACTCGTGAGAGTATGTTCTGTACACAAGGCCCCTCCTTGAGAATTTTCGAAGAAAACCCTGTTGTCTCCTCATCATTACTGCTTTGAAATGATGTCACATTGGTATTAGACAAGTGCACAGACAGGCCTTCTGTAATCTTAGAAGTGTGAAAAGGTTTGTTGTTGTTCTTGTCACGTTATTTTTCATGAGTGCTCGAAGCATGTAAACCCTGCCCTGCAAACAAAACCAAGCCTTTAAACACGCAGATACACAGAGCAAAAGACAGACTACATTTCCATTTGAGACCATTAGCTCTGCATCCCCTTGAGGGCTGTCTTTTTAATAGACATTAAGCAGACTATTAGGCTTAATTTCCTGCAGAGTCTTCATGACATATAAAACTCATAATCTAGGCTGTCTGTAGTCATACAGCATGTCACATGTGTGCAAAGTGAGGATTGTCGTTTTTGTGTGCTGTTATATATTATATAGATTGATATACCACACTACTATTCGTTCTTGAAAATGGTCTCATCAAGTTTGTGAAAAAATGAGCCACCCAGACTAATTATAAATTACAACACCTTCGGTTTCCAACCATGGCACTGCCATTTTGTTTTTGTAAGTGACAATGATGTAGCAGTTCTAATGCCATGGTGAAAGTTTAAAGGAGAAGTTCACTTTTGAAAAAACTTCTGCTGATATATTACTCACACCCATGTCATCCAAGATGTCCATGTCTTTCTTTCTTCAGTCGAAAATAAATTAATGTTTTTGACGAAAACATTCCAG
>JAUMHP010000072.1:8271934-8292858 GCA_032361065.1 Enteromius trimaculatus | reverse complement strand
GACCATAGCATGTTTGACTTTGATTATAAGATTAAATCGTTGCAAATGGATCAACCGTCTGTCGAGCCATCATTACAGGCTGCACCGACAAGCTGTCATAGTTGTGCGGAGATGGAGATCGTGGGAGATTCTCAATAAAGGGTTTTAATAATAATAAACGAAAGCATACACAAGGGTTCACAACATTTAGCAACATTAATCACGGACAACTAGAACTGAAAAGGACATTAACTAAATACACAAAGACTATTGACCAAACTAGACACAGCTGGGAAAACACAGGTGGGAACAAATGAACTAATAATCACATACAGACACAGGAAGGATCAAATAAGGGCAAAAAGGAACTAAAACAGGAAGACATGAACAGAAACTAAAAAAAGGATATATGAACACAGAGTTATAAACAGAACGTAACACAAGCACAGTGGATTTATTGATTTATTTAATGTATATTACAATGCTGCCACACATTTAATATATAAATATGCAATTTCTTTCACAGCTTTTACCTTCACGGACATAACTTGTTTTTGTATCTCATCTGTTTTTAACCTAAACATTAAATTTATGTTAGCACAGTTATATTAGCACAAGTGCAAAAACCATATATCAGAATCTCAAATTAATGGTTTAAAACTCATGATTTCAGTGTGACATATATATTACTGGTGGGCATAGATTATCTTTTTCAATCTAGATTAATCGCGCTGTAATCTTGAAATTAATCTAGATTAAAATGGCTAATTAGAATTCTGCCGAAGGCATTCAGAATATGTGTGCTACCTCAATAATGACTAAAAGTAAGTCTTTGAGAACGGTTTTTCAAGCCAGGTGGTGCATTAGAAAAATAATTAATGACTGATTCATTTAACTCAGATTACACATTTTATTACATTTAAGGGCACTTGTTTCTTAATTACAAAGTGACATTTAAAAGAACTTGTATGCCAGTTTATGAACACGCTATCTTTGTAGACCATACCTGCTTGGCTCCAGCAGTTTTTCTACTTTGCTGGTTTTACACTGCGGTGTGTATGCAGAGCAGGAGCAGCTTGTACTGCAGTAGTCTATAGACAAGCATCTTATTTCTGTCGTATTTCCAGCGTTCTTCTCCAAACACTGTGTGCCATGTGCTTTGATTTATGTCATTGCCAGCTTACTTTGTCATGTGACTGTCTACGTTATAGTTTACACAATAAACCTGCGCAAAGGTTTCAATATGTGTATATGAAAAAATAGCAGAGCCATTCAGGAAAAATTATGTCTGACCCTTCTCACATTTTGTATGAGAAATATTACATTTTGCCTTGCAACAGAAGGCTTGCATGCAGATTGAATAGGTTTTACGCTTTGCGATCCAAGACAAATCTCGGAAAGAATTCCAACAATAAAGTGTATTTGTATTGAATAACTGAATTGGAAAACTAATCTTTAAGCTCCCAATGCATTTATCTCACTGTTTCTGTTGCCATGGCAACATAACCACAGCATTGTGGCACCAAAGAAAGAAATGAAAAGATCAGTCAGAGGACGAGAACAGAAATTCACTATCTGTGGAGCCACCTACCTGCAGGAACCTGGCCTTGACCAAAAGGAACTATGGTGATAAATCAGGTGATCTGAAGTTCATCCTGACTTGTAACTGACCTGGCTACCACCAGCACCCATGCCATTATTTCTCCTTTCGGAATTCTTTATTGTTAATTTAGGATGTGACCTCGCTCTGGCTCAGGGTCAGTACTTTTTGTAACTTCAAACCACCAGATCTGCCGGATCTCTAATCGGCTGACTATGGGGTAAAAAAAGGCTTGTCTTTCCACACAGTCACTGAATCCAAGTTCTCAGTTCTCTCTGACACAGAGGACCAGCTGTTCTCAAGGGAAACAGTCACCGGTTTCTAAAGGATGTGCCTTCACAAAACCAACCTAAAATGTCAGTACATTATCTTTACGCTGCTATACAATTGGAAAACTTCTTAGATTGCATCGTTATATCAACCTAGGTCTGATCTAGCCCTTTATTAATTTTTTCTCATTTCATCTAATTTTAGTTGTTTCACTAACTCAGCTCTTTATTAATGAGATTAGATGCAGAGGAAACTATTACTTCCTATTTCTAACAAAAAAGCTCACTTGTGTACTATAATTACAGAAGATATCTCAACATTATACATCAATGTTTTTTATGACTTGAACTAAACCATTAATTAATCATTTTCTTATATAAACCACACCAGCAGAAATCAAAGCAGTCCAATTTTTAACTATTTTACACAATTGACCTAGGGCTCACGATTTTTTTTCCCATATTGAATTTTTAATCACAATTTTTTTTTAGAGTAGAGACATGACAGGCTTAAGCTTGTCAGATACTACGTGATGACATCACTGATATGCAAATTAGAGCGTGACATCATCTGGCAACATTTAGCTACTTTTCGGGCAGACAGCTACTTTTCATTCGAAATAGTTGGCAACTCTGATGCTGTTAGGCAGTAGCACCCCCTATAACTGTTCTGCCTCGCAGAGGAGATAATTTGTGTGCATCTTTGTGAAACACGCATAGGAAAAAAGAAGGACAGAAAGAACGGCACCCACCCAGCCGCAACTCGGCTTCCATCGTTCATCTTTATGAGCCATTCAAAAGAATCGGTTCGTTCGCGAACGTCACAACTCTAGCAGACAGCGCGGTGCCAGGAAAGCAGGTTGTGATTTGTTGTCGTGAACTTTACTGCAGCATGTTATTCACGTGATCGAGTATACCCACAGCTGATCACCGTGATTGAACTTAATTTGATCGTGATCATAAATCGAGATCATATAATCGCCCAGCGATAAGAATCTGGCGTTATTTGTCTTAGAATTTTGAATGGACCCACGTACCTAGGGGTGAGTTTCTTGCATGGCAGACGAGGACGTAGATCTCGGGATGACAACCAGAATGTGGGCGTAGTTCCATGTCTTCTCACTGTGACACAGCCAGTCGTTGATGGCTGGGAGGTCAGAGGGTTCCCCTGACCATGGAAACATGGTTGGCTGGTATACGAGGATGCACTGGAGTCATGCCAGTAGAGGGTTTTGCGCATACTCAGCCCAGACCAGAGAGCAACTCCAATCCTGTTGGTTATGATGTCAATAGGACCTAAGAAACATTGTCAGTTCCTGATTGAGACGTTGCGCCTGACCGTTGGATTGGGGATGGTACCCTGATGTGAGGCTGAAATTTATGTTGAGCTGAGAGCAAAAGGCGTACCAGACTCGTGATGTGAATTGAGGTCCTTGGACCGATACTATATCATCTGGTAGGCCATAGAAACGCAATACCAGTTCCAACGTAACCTCTGCGGCTTCCCAGGCTGTTGGAAGCTTGGCGAGATGAATGAGTCTACATGCTTTTGAGAAGCCGTCGATTATGGTGAGGATGGTAGGGTAATTCCTGGAGGATGGCAATTCGGTGATGAAATTGATAGCTATATGTGACCAGGGCCGTTGAGGGATTGGTAATGGTTGAAGAAGCCCAGCAGGTCGTTGATGGGAAGATTTTGAGATGTTACATGTGGGGCATTGTCGGATGATTTTGATGACATAGCTTTGTAATGAGGACAACCAGAACCGATTATTGGTAAGTTATAATATGGTGACAGTGATACCCAGAGGACCAGCACTGAATCCAATGGAGCAGGCGATCACATAGGTACGGTTAGGTGGGCATCTAGGAGGAGCCGGGTTAGTGTTCTGATGGTCAGTTATTTCTGTCATAATGTCCCAACAAATGGGAGAGACGATAAGAGAGGCAGGAACAATAGCTTCAGGCTGGGTATGGAAAGGCAATCTTGAATTGATGGAGCTAACATTTATGAATTTTGGCAAGGAGTTGGTGCTTAATAAAGCATTGTTTATCAGGATAAACGGATATCATTAAAAGGATTTGTCATATTTGTCAGGAAGTAAGAGACGGGTGTTTGTTTGAGGTGGTGGCGTGACGGGGTTAGGTCGAGTTACCGTGTTAGAGAGAGTGCCAGTAGTTGTTGGTGGCGTGATTGTCTGCATGGTTCTCTCCAGTTACGTGAGTAAAGTGAGTTTGAGGAGCTGTTGCTGGCGAGTAGCCAGAATTGAAGCTTGGGAAGATACCTCACTGGCCAGGTGGTACAAAGCCTGTTGTGGCGAAGTCTTCTGTAATGAAGAGTTAGAAGCGTTCAGATCCATTTGCAGTTATCTTTAATCAAGGTCGACAGGCAGGGTCAGTAACACTGAGACAAGACAGACAAGACAGAATCATGGTCAAAATACAAGGCAGAGATCGGGGCAGGCAGCAATCAATCATAAACAAGTTCAGGCAGAACAATCAAGGCAACCAGCAAACAATCGTAGAAGAGTCAACAGTCCAGGGTAATACACAGAAAGGGGAATAGCAATAGAGAACGCGCAGAAGTTTTGCCAGGGCAAACAAGACTTGCGTCTTACCAGTTCGGAAGCATGGGTTAAGGGGATGATAATGGTGAACACCTGGGCTGGTGATTAACCCTAGGTATGGGGCATTATGGGAAATGCAGTCAGAGAAAATGTTAGTACTCAGGTGTGGGTTCCCTCTGGTAGCGATTGGAGAGAGCAACAGAGGTGTGGTCTGTAACAGTGACAGAAAAGGAAGAAAGAGAGAATAATCCTAACCGCTTGATTGACGGGTGTCAATTTATACGTCATTTTGTTCGACAAGCAGATCATACAAATGAATACATTCTTTTTTGTGTAGTTCAAATAAAATACCTTTTGATGTTGACAAAATTTAAAAGCTAAGACTTTAGCTCTTATCAGAAGTAACCTACTCTGTTCTATCTGTGTGTTGTCAGTCTCTTTGCTTTGCATTGGTTTTTTACTGCATGAGAACATGTATTGTGTGAGAGCGGCATGGCGTGTCGGACATAGCAACAGTAACTAAGGAGGACAGGTTTTGTGTGCATGTGCAGAAAGACATGCAATACAAGCTACATATAGCTATTGTACCAATCTTTATCAGATATTCATTTTGTGTTGGACATATAGCTCCGTTGCACCCCTCACTTGTTTAATCACGTCATGGATTAAAGTCAAACATTTCTTATCGAATTCCTCCAATATGACAATATCTGAGCTACTCCATTCATATTGTTATAATAGCACTAGTCCTTTGTAAATAATTGTCTAATTTATCTAGCTTTTAAAGATTTGTTAGAAACATCTGATACCAAGTTGACTTATTAAACGGTCCTAAGAAAGGCATTAGGTCTCATGAGGTATAAAATTAGGTCATTAAAAAAATGAGGCTATTCATAATGAGCACGCCCACAAGATTCAGATCACATGTTTTATGAAAGAAAGTGATCTGATGACTGCCCTATAAATAAACAGAAAACCCCAGAAATCTAAACATCCCAAGTCTACACTGTACACAAAGGGATTTCTGCACCAAATCCCTAAAGCACAAGACAACAAAAGGATTTTTCATAGGTTAGCTGATTTGTGAACAATGAAGTGTACACAGCACCTACCTTTAGCTTCCACCTCATCTCCTGCATGGCACGATCTCTATACTGGAAAATGAGAGTGAGCACATAAACACAAGCCCTTTTAACTTCCTGCAGAAATGTAAACACAGGCCTGGAAGATTTTCAATGTTCCATAGACAAAGAATGAGAGGAAGAGGAAAGAGTGCCGTAGTTCGCTCACTGTTTACTTTGTCCAGACGTCTTTCTCCAGCTATAAAAGGGAACAGTTTTCAGGCCTTGATCTCTCTCTTAGCCAGATGAAAGCTCTTAACAGGCTCTCATCTGACCAGGCTTGTTCTCAAATGCTTGCTACACAAGATATCCAGAAGGCCAGCAATGCAAGATGCTATTTATGGAACCAACAGTGCCTAAACTACTCATACTTGAAGTTCAGAGAGCAAACTCCCTTCAGAGCCTCCTTCCAATGGAATTCCAGAGGAATGGACAAGAATTACACAAAGATATAGAAGTTAGTTTTTTGTATCTCAGTATGCGCCTCAGAAAATGAAGCAGCATGGAAATTATCAAGGAGAGAGAGGAGAAAAGAGAAGGCCCTTCTGAGATCTGATTAAATCTGGAAAATAAAAGAAGCCTGTGTTCTTGGAGTAACTGGACAAAATTACACCAGAACACAATAACGCAATTATGTTGAAGTCGTTTTTCAGCCAAAAGCTTAAAGGAAAACCATGAGAAGAGATTTTCATGAAAATGTACATTGCAAAAACACAAACACTTCTATGCAGAAAACAAGGCCAGAGACAAACGACATTTCGATGGTGATCTCAAGAAAGACACGACTGAGTATGTTAGAGAGGAAAAAGATAACAGTGTGAAAAGAAAGATAAAAATTCAACAGAAATGAAAGTGATTCAAGATATACCTGGAAACAACTCCTCTTTCAGTTTTTGTTCGTGTAGATTCCTTGAACGTCTCCCTTTGAAGTGGTTTTGCTGAATTCTGCTGAACCACAAGCATGCAGCATGAACAGCGTGTGCTTTTCTGTGGCTACAGGGGAAATTACAGTACCCACACTGCAAAAAAAAAAAGAATAAATAAAAAATAATATAACATTTTAGTCCTGTTTGCTAAAACAGAAACTGTGCATATATTGTTTATCTTGTTTATCTAATTGTTAAGAAAATTTAAATTTCTGTCATTGTGTACTTTCTCTAACAAATAAAAAAAATGTTCCCTTTCCAACTGAAATAAAATTAGTTTATTAACTACTAAAACTAAATGATTAAAATGAAAAATAAAAACCTTTCTGTTTTAAGTATAAACATAACTAAGTAAGGTTTTTCTTAACACAATAAAAAAACAAAACAAAATGAACATAAATTTTGTTTATAAAAATATATCTTTTTATATATATATATATATATATATATATCAAGTACGCGTTTTAAGACTTTTAAGATATTTTGGCTGGCATAAATCACAGAAATTTGAAGATTAAGAACGTGTTTTTCAGTGCTTTCTGACTCCACACATTTCTAGCAGAGAGCGAGGTCTTGACTCCAGTGACACACTCACACTTCCAAGCTAAACATACGCATTCATGCATGTTTGGCTTCACCGGGAGCAGGACTTGTTTACACAAACTGTCCTTTTACAGAACACAGGGCTCTTTCATATCCAGATCAGAACAAGAAAATAACAGTCTTGTCCAAGAGCACACGTGACGTAACTGTGACGCTCCACCCATGCAATGTTTAAGGAGGAGAAGCAGACACCTCGTTATGATACCAAACTTCAGAATGACTATGTGTCTGTGAAGTGCTCTTCTGGGTCGGGACATTTTTAGCCACTCAAGCCGTCTCAACACATTCCATAAATTTCCGTTATTCATAGCTGACCTCCAGTAAGGCATCTAGCAAATCATTGACTAATGTACTCAGGATTACATGACCTTCAAAGGAAAACTGTCTCACATGTTTGTATGAGAGCACTAGTGTGAGGAACTTGTCATTTTACTGTAGATCACACCGCAAATGTGATTCGACACATTTAGGGAAGTGCCAAAAGAAGAAGGAAGATGAACAAAACAACTAATTTTGAAGCCTTACAGAACATGTTCATTAAAGTGCTGCAATAAATAGACAGCTTAATCATCAGCAATGACTAAATGAGATTGGACTGGAAGTGTGGCAACTTGTCTAATACTAAAAGATAAAGAAATGCAACAAGGTGTATTCATCTCTTACTTAACAGCACCTAAAATGTTCCTCTTGTTCAGTGTTCTTTGTATCATTTCCACCTGGAAAACCACAACATCAGGTTGACTACTCAAAAGCAACAACGCCCCCTTCTGGGCATTATGAAATGTGTGAGAAGTTTAGAATAAAAAAAGCAAAAATTATTGTCCACACACGTGGAAATTCATCTTCGGCCCCCACTAAAACATATACCATGTGTAAAGTTTTGTGTTTTGTCAGAGCTGCTGACAATCTGGAAATCTCAGTTTAGAGCGAATTACAGAGAAAAGATAATGGACATAGAAGTCATCGCAGTAAGACTATGCAGTAAATGGTAGGGTGTCGGATTTAGGCTAGTGACTAGGTTGTTGAGTGCATGTGTTTGTCATTATTTGTGGAACAGATGGTTTGCCAGGTTGAGGTGTCAGGTGTAGGTTAGCTGTAAGAGTGCGGACACAGGTTTTAACAGTAAACTGATTAACAAGGTTAATAGAACAAACAAACACATGCATTCACTACGCAGTCAAATTTAGATGGAAGTCGTAGAGTAAAACTAGTTAAGATTTGAAAAAAGAAAGTCACACTGTAAGATATCAAGCCACAGTTATAATGGCGAAAGTAACAATATTGGGATGCAAAGCCTCAATTATGAGAAAAGGTGCAATTATGATAAATTAAGTCACAATTCTTAGAAACAATATCATAATTATGAGAAATAAACTTGCAAATTGCAATATATAAAGTCATATTTTCAAATAAAGAAAAATAATATCGTAACAGATACAAAACTGCAATTTTGAGAAATAAATTTGCAATTGTAAGATAAGAACTTGTGAGAAAGTAACAACTGAAAGTCAATCGTAAGAAACTATATTGCACTTCTGATACAAAAATACAAAGCTTTAAACAATAGACATTAAGTCTCAATTGTGAGCAATAAGTCTTAACTGCCACTACTGTTATTAAATTGCAACTATAAGAAATAATATTGTATTACTTACATTGTTTATTTTGCACTGAGAAGAAAATGGAAACGCATTCTCAATAGTGTTATCATGTTCAATATCTGTTACAGTCATAGTGGCACACAAAAAAAAATCTCCTTTAGCTAAATCCTTTCACATTTCTGGACCCACATTGTAATTGAAGTTGCTGTTAAGCTCTAAATCTAATTTGAGGTTTGGAATGGGACGGTTCACTTTAAATCACATTTGAAGGTGTAAATCAGGGTTTAAAGAATATATGGGACATCTGGTGAACAGCCATGGGCCTCTAAATCGTGACCCTTAGGGGTTTATCCACAGGGATAAACTGTGATTGGCACATCTAAATGTGTGGTAAGAAATCCTAACCTACTGGAGTGTGGCAGTCCCTCACCTATGAGTGGAGCTGGCGAAATCAAGAGGTGAAAGGAAACAGAGAAATAATTACCTGGATCTACATGAAAGCAGATTCACGAGCTGTGCTGTGCTGTACTGAAGAATAAAGCACCTGGACCATGACTGCGATGCTGCGCACGGCGAGGCTGCAGCCGAGTGAACTTCAGGCTATGTTTGGAGAGGAGAAGGATTATTCGTGCTCCCTCAATGATATTGTTCATCACACAGAGGTAGATATCTGACAATACAATATAAAAGACTAATTCATCTTGTAATTAAGCAGTTTGAGGTGAACTGATACAGATACTCTGTAATGGAAGAACTACTAGATATACTGTTTTTATACTTTGACTGTAACATTTGAAGTAAATGTGCTTTCAGTTTACCGTTTGAACAGTAGTTTGCTTACGGTATGCTTGCTTTTGGTCTCTCGGGAGTGTGAGGTGCAGTCTGAAGGGGATAATATATCGGCGAGTTCCCTTTCTGATGTTGACTATGGGCAGCCATGTGCACCTCCTCATCTGCAGGGACCTGTGTTCTCCAAACAGCAATACTACAATAAACTAGAGGAGCTAAAGAGAGACCACTTGAGAAACATCGCTGAGCTGGAAAAAGTCTACCTGAGCCAAAACAAACCTGGTCGGAGAGAAAAACAGCTTATTGCTTGCTGGAGACAAAATGGAGAAGATACAGAGAGGTCTGCCATTTTTAATATTTTGAATATATTGAAATAATTGAATACAAAAACTTTATTTTCAAACATGCAACTACTTAAGTAATGTGCTTTCTTCACTAAATTGTATCTTAAAACGTCAGATTGCACACATGGTGTTTGTTCCTTGACCTTTGACCTCTTGTATTAGTGAACAGGTGGAGCTCATCCAGATTGGGAGAAAGGGTTCAGTCGGCCATCTGAAGAATGGTGTTTCTCATCTGAAGTTAAGGGTCAGTGTGTGAACCTAGAGCTGAGCTGAACATACTCAAGAATTTGTTCAGATATTTTAACGTTCTCAGAAAAAAGATAAGCGCACATCAGCCTGAAAAGCTGTTTTAGGTTCTTGAGAAGCCCATACTTTAAACGGTAGGTTTTTATATAACACATATATGCAAATTTGGATACATTACCAGTGTGTGCATTACAAAACCCCTCAAATTAGTCACCAGCCTAAATTTATTCAGAAAAATTCTGGTTTTTTTTTAGTAACGTAAACTGTCTATAAGAAGAACGGAGACAACTTCCACCGAAATCCTTTTATGAGTCAGCACATGGTTACTTTTAGATGCTCTGTGATTATTCATGTGGAGTTCAGCAATCTATAACGATCTTAAATGTTACTGTCATTAATAGAATAAGCAAATTTGTAATATTAATCATGTGAAACTTTTTTTTATGATCATCAGATGATCTTGTGGTTCCTGAAGCATAAGATCCTCATTGAATTATCCTCACGTCATGCTGAAGAATATGGTCATGTGTCATACAAACTTGTAGAGATCACGCAGCTCAAGCATTGCTGTCATTTAAAGCAAAAGAGAAACAATTCTGACATTCTGAAATACATGTAAATATTAATGTTAACTAAATTTCTGTCAAACCCAGAAACTCGCTGTCAATCTAAACTGACATGCATTAATATAAATAAACTTAAAATATAATATCAATTTAATTTGGTACATTATGATTTTAAAATGGTAATTTTACTGAGATAAATATTTTCATGATTTATGTTTGGCCCCGGACGTTTGCGGAGATTCCCTGGTTGAGAACCACTGCTCTAGATTATATTTCTTAAAGAGATAGTTCACAATTCTGTTCTGAATTACTTACCCTCATGTCGTTGCAAACCCGCAAGACATAAATATTTTTATATGAAATCCAAGAGCTTTCTGACCCCACATAGACAGCAGTGAAACTACCACATTCAAGGCCCAGAAAGGTAGTAAAGACATCGATAATATAGCCATCACTTATACAGGTATTTCAGGTATATATAAAACGAAACCAGAACTGTCCCAGCTGGCTTGGATCGGCATGGAATGGAACAGCTGGATAGCTGAAAAGTGGCTTATGTGAAATTAGTGGTTCAACCATAATTTTAAACAGCTATGGGAATACTCTTTGAGTGGAAAGAAAACACGGATAACTAAATTTTCACTTTATTTAACAACTCTTCTCTTCTGTGTTTTTCTTTGATGCATGATCATGAGAGTGCCACAATGCATGCAGGTTGCTGCCGAAGCAGGAGCCAGCATTCTGATGTAAAAACTGCAAGTGCTGCTGTTTGTTTACAAGCAGAAAAAGGCACATGCATGTTTCGTGGTACTCTTGTGAACACATGTAGAAGTCTGACACAGCGCTTTTAAAATAAACATTTAACCACTGATGTCACATGGCCTATTTTAATAATGTCTTTACAACCCTTCTCGGCCTTGAAAGTATCAGTTGTGTTGCTATGTTGATATGTATCACATCACATATTATTTTGACCATTTGTTTTCCTGATTTAAAACCAAAACTGCATTTAAGCCTAAATTGAATTTAAGCAATTGGTACAAAGATTTGCAGAGAACAGTACAAAAATCGAACATTTAATTAGATTTTCTTCCAAAGCAGGCTCGGCAAAACTCCTTAGACGAGCAAAGGAAGTTGTCTCACTCTCAGCAGAACTCATCTCACAGCACAGCCAATCAGGGCATGGACAGCTTGAGACACAATGCCAAAGTCACCATTCCCAAACCGTTTCGCATGATGCTTCGCGAAGAAGATCGCAAACGGCGCAATGTGAAAACCCGCTCTGAGATGGAGCTGGAAAATGAGAGACTGAAGAAAGAGCTGGACGAGATAAAAGAATGTAGCAAAAAGTTCCGTGCTAAACCAGCCCCCGCCTCCACTTTTTTGCTCTTCTATGACATCGTCAATAAGAGCCCAAATAAGCTCCAGCGGCAAAAAAATCTAATCAACCAAATGGATCACCATGGAAACCAACACAAACAAAGCACCCAAGGCCAGTCCCCACCTCGTCCGCAACAGCCATTTAGCTTCATAGAAAGAGAGAGAAAAAAAAGAGAGAAAAAACTAGCGGATGAGCTAAACAGCCTGTCTCCCAAAACAGAACGAAAGGCTTTCAAAGCCAGACCCGTGCCGAGGTCTCTATATAGAACAACCTCACCCACCTGCCAGATATACGAAACAATTAATCTGAATCGCAGAGGCTCAGCACTGCCTCCTAGCATTCTGGATGACACACTGCAGGAGGGAGAAGAGGCAGATGAGGAGTATGATGATGAATTTTCAAGGCCACAGAGCACAGATATATCACGGTGTAGCAGCAGCCTCAGGAAATGGAAGAACAAGGCTGGGCTGCAGGTGGAGGAAGAGATGGAGAGAAAGAGGAACAGAGAAAGAGACAGAGACTGGTCTTACTTTCATCCACTGCGCAGGACCAGCCTCTGCCACAGCCAAGAACCCCTGAACACCTGCAAGAGTGACTACATCAGCGTTTAACAACTGACACAGAATAAACCACAGCCTACAACACAAAATTTATCATCAGTACTATAACTCTATAACTGCCTGGTGTGATAGAAATACATATAGTTGTGTTTTTTCATTGTGTTACTTTGAAGAAATCATGTGAACAATAAAGAACTCATGAACTAACTCATTTAATAATCTCCTAATAATCTGCCTTGTCTTGACTGAATGCATTTTCAGACGGGTTTTATTTGATTGCATTAAACTGAAATAACTTTGGGTGTCAGGTTTATTCATTTGTTAGCAGTGCTTTTTCTTTATTGTTTCCATTTAAGTTAAATATATCATGTCAGTTTTAAAGTGAGAACACTTAAAGGAATAGTTCATCCTAAAATGCATTTCTGTCATCATTTTCTCACTTTCACGTCGTTTCTAACCTGTGATGACTTCATTTCGTCTATATAACATGGACACACAATAGCGTGCTGGTCACTACCCAGATCTCAGTGATGTCATCATGATCTCTCTGGATACTCGTGATGAGGTCACAATGTGTGTGACACAGTGAGCTAAAAGTGTAACAGCGCCCTCAGTGTGTGCTCATTTCAATGTGAGGTCAAAACGCACTCACTGCACAGAGACTAGGTACCCAGCATGCATTGCAGCAGGAATAGAGTTAAAGTACACAGCAGTTCAAAATGATTATGAGACTGTTGGATATTTTACTGTATAATCACAGAGCTGTCGTTATGTTGATACTTTAAATTAATGACAATGACTGCATACTGAATATAGGTGATGACTGTGTTGTTATCATCAATAACAAACCATTATCACCTGGTTGTAGTCATAACAAAAAGTGCTTTTCAAAAAACAAATGTTATAACGTCAAGGGTCTAGAGCAAAGCTAAAGCAAACACTACTCATGATGGTAACATCAAACAAAACAACCAAACATCATCATCTAAACGTCTGTTGATTCTCAGTAAGCACTTTTGTAGATGTCTGTCACCTCTCAACCTGCTCAGCATTTTGAATGCACAATGACCTCACATATTACTCACACTTTGAGGATCATCATATGAGAATGATGCAATGTCACCGTGATCAGAGCATGACCTCACATGTTGACTGGGTCTAGTGCATGCAATTGAAAATTAAGGCTTTAGTCTTCAAAACAAAACCAAAAAAAAAGACACAAAAGCTTCATTAAAGTATCATAAAGTATCTGCCCATCTGACTCATACCATAGCTTTATTTTAAGAAACAAGATAAGATTTAAGTAATTTACTGATAATCTTCCAGTAATTTTCAGTTAACTGTGGTGATAATTAAGTCAAAACAATTTTTACATAAATTCTCCTGTGGACAACTGCCAATATCTTCAGGAGGTAACAACTTAAATGTTTGTCTGGTACTCATATAAAGATACTGTGTAACTTCAAAGGGTCTATGTTCAACTTTTATAATACTTTTACAGTACTTTCAAACGTTGCTTCTTTACCAATTCATAAAAAAATGTAATTAAAATATATAATACATAATTAAAAAATAAAAAAGATCACTGAGGCAGTACCCTTTCAAAGGTTACTAATCTCTACATTATGTCTAATAATATGTACCTAAAATAACTAATATGTACCATTTAGGGCTAAATAGGGTACAGAGATTACCCTTTAGCTTTTGTACTTTTAGGATGTAGCATCTTTTTGCCATTTTAGGTGAACCATTCCTTAACTATGATTCATACAGGACATTTTTTACTCTCCACATCCCTCATTCACTCACACACAAGCACATTCTTTAGTCTATATCCTCAGGCCTTAGTCCACACTTCCTGAGTGTACGTCTGACGTATGGAATGGCGTCCTGCAGAAACCACTCTCTCCTGTACAAAACCAGCATTACATCCAGTAGCAGACTGTGCTCCCTCCTCCTGCAGAAACAACACACAATCAAGCGTTGACAGTAAAATATAACTCCCATAAACTCATATTCAGAAGATACATGCACATATGTTTGCTCAATCTAAAGATGCTTACAACTGCTTGTAGCGGTTTTGAGGTTTATACAGACGCTGTTCACAGTTGCTGTTGTTTGTGGTTATAGACTTCTCTGTAAACTCCCCCTCAGAATGCTGAAACTCTTCACACTGACTAAAGCACCATTCACTTCCTGCTAGCATGACAAAAACAACATCTTAAACATTAAACGCTTACCTTTAGACTAAACACACTGAATAATGAATAAGGCTGATGTAGCTGTTTTCTCTTGCCTTGTGTGACACCTGCAGGACACTGCTGAGACACATGGTGTGACACGACAATCATCTCGGTGTTCGTTGTGACGGCATGCGTGTGAGAAGTCTTGGTATCTGGACTGCTTGATTCTGTAAACGGTGCCGAGCTGATCTCCCTCAGAAATGACTTGAGTTTCTGTCTCAAACCAGCATTTTCCAAGCACACCTGCAGAAGCAGCATGCATCTTTTGTTTTAATTTTAAATTAAGCAGCACAAATGTTTTCAATATCAAAAGAAATGTCTGAGCACCGAATGAACAATGAAAAGACTGGAGTAACGGCTGCTGAAAATGTAGCTGGGCCTTCACAGGAATAGTTACATTTTAAAATACATTGTAATAATATTTCACAATATTACTGTTTTATATTGTTTGTCAAATTAATGCAGATTTGGTGAGCAGAGGAGTTTTCTTTCAAAAACATAAACAAATCCAACCACCTCTTAACTTTTGATTGTTAGTATATGTCTTGGGATACCTTTTCATGGGATCTTTTTGTGTCCTCTAAGTGTGACATCAGTTCAGCCTGTAAAATAAAATTTAACTGCAGTTCACATAATCTAGCAATAAAGGGTATCACACATCTATTTTTATTCTCCAGTTAAGCTGTGGTGTTTTTCAAATACTTTATTTTATTGCTTAATATCTATAGACCATTAAAAGCAAGAAATGTATAGGCCCAAAAAGTGTAAAAAACTATTGAGGTTTGTTTGAAGCAATATAAAAACATTGGCTCAACCTGGTGCGAGTTTACCAATGTCCCTCAAGTAAGACATGATCTTATCTTATCCCAATCCTTACCCTTAAACCTAACACTACCAGAAAATGATGCCTAAAATCAGTGGGAAATGTTAGCTGATTAACAAGGGTGTAGAAGCACCTACACATGATTATAAGCCTAAAACAGATATTTCCAGAAAAGTTACTCCTCAATTCTGATTGGTTGATTAGAATGTTGCTCCAGGAACATCTTGTACTTGGTGAAATCACGCTCACCTGTCACACAGTGAGTATTTATGAGTTTAAAGCGATTTTTCTTGGTGATGGTAGCAGCACAGAAATTATACGCTTCTTTCTCTACAGGACTTGTAGAAAGACCCGAAAGATGACCTTAAGAAAAAGTCTAATAATAGATAATATAATCATAAAAACAGCTGAACAATACTAATAATGACAGAATTCAACATGAAACCTTTTCGGCCTTGAGCTGGCTGAGGGTAAGAGACACACTCTCTTGAAATCTTTTGAGCTCTTCTCTGCTGGTCTGTAGTTCTGCTAACAAGCTCTCCTACCACACAAACAGCACAATAACATCATGTTCATGATATCAAACAGGTGTTCTAAAACTCCGCATTGGCAGGCTGTGTGTGATCTGTACCCGCTGGTTGTCATGGGATGACACAAGCTGGCTGTTTCTCTCTCTGGTGCTGTTGAGCTGCGTGAGCAGTTTCTGGACGTCCTGGGTGAGTCTCTCTCTCTCAGAGAGCAGCGTTTGTGTCAGCATTTTCTCTCTCTCACGACATGAGCTCAGCTCTGATCTCAGCTCCTCTGCTTCTGTTTGCAAACAGACCTGAAGCAGAGGCAGATTACTCATCTTTATTTTTTCAACAGTGTATGACACAAAACTCTTCCATATACAAGGGTTGGGATTGGAAATGGAGCACGGCATCTTTCTAAAATAATAATGTCAAAACATTAAGAAATGTTTACCTTTATATTTAATTCAACATTTAGATACCTTCAAACACTATTTGCTTAATTTATATTTTATTTTATTTTGTTATAGACTGTTTATTTAATAGGGTTTAAATAAAGAAGTGTTTCAAATAAATGCTGTTCTGTTGAACTGTTGATCAAAAATCGTGAGGCAAAAAAATATTCCTCAAAAGTATTAAACAGCACAACCGTTAGAACATCAATAATAATACATGTCTCTTAAGCATCAAATCAGCAAATCTGAATGATGTCTCAAGGATCATGTGACATTAAAGACTGGAGTGACGGCTGCTGAAAATTAAACAATAGTACAATAGAAAACTCAGAGTTGTTCCTCTAGGAACAAAGTGACAGCGCATTACTGGTACCTCTGCAGTCTTTGATATTCCCATATCTGCAGATGTGCCTCTTGTAGATTCTTCATTTTCTCTTATCTTTTCCCAGCTCTGTCCCTGTTGTCTCTCCTGTGTTGCTCTTGTTCTCAACTCATTCTCCAGTTCTGCTACTTTCTGACTGAGAGAATCTTTGTCTCTCCTAGCCTGAACGATAATCTTGTCATATTCCTCCCTGATCTTTCGTTCCCGGGAACAGTTAGGACACGGCACAGCTGCTGAGGGAGCTGAAAAAGGTTCAAGAGAAGATGTAGAGAGCTGCTCTACTGAACGGCGCTTTGAAGATGAAAACTCAGATGCCTTGCCAGTTCTTTCTCTCCCTCCAGCATCATGGACAACCGCCCCTGACAGGGAACGGGGCAGGGAGCGGGTCTTTCCTACAAAGCAATCAAAAGTCCTTCTTTAGTGTTTAAAGTCATTACTTGTTTGATTTGTAATTGCAGCTTGTTACCATCAGTTCTGTTTCTCTCATCTCCAGGTCGCGACCCGCGACTGTAATGCCCAGGTGGTTCGGTTTGGCCTGGTTTCTCCAGTTGGGGGAGAAAAGTTCTGAGCTCCAGCCCATCTCCACAGTGACCTGAGCTGAGTTTAGGTTCAGAGGGACTGACTGAACTCAAAAGATTGGGAAGCAAGCATGTCTGCGACAGAAAATACTGCAAATGAAACACCAAATATAAAGATACCATACACTGTCTCATAAGAAAAATGCTGTGAATGACAAAAAGTTAATTTATTAAAATGTCAAAAGAAAAATATTTTTAAAACAAAGCTTTAAAAGTCTAGCGTACCATCTTTCTATCAAACCTATGTAATTGCATGCAAATCTATCATCTAACATTTAACTAAACATTTCTATAGCTATGCTATTTATAAAGACATTTTTTAGTTACCTGACCCTAGCTTGTTTCATGGGAATTTTATCGTTATTTGTATAGTTAAAATGTACTCAAAAATGGAATGTCCCAATAAAACATTGTATTTTGTATATTTAAATTGACACTGTCCTCCTCTATCTTAGGGTGTTCTGATGATGTTCTCTCTCACTATACTGTAACTTTAGAAACAGGCCACTAGAGGCAAAACTATTCAAATGAAGAGTCAAACTGATGAGGACAATAAAAGTTGCCCCTTTCATCTTTACGACTCACTCAGCTGCAAAAGGGCACTTGACATACAAACACATTCAGGGTTTAAAGTGAAGCTATAAATTATGTCTATGTGAATATGTGCAGTGTATGTGACTGGGTTTAAATCTCACCTTTCTGTCAGATCCGACCGGTGGTAAAATCTGCTGTCTGTTTAGATGATTAATGTCCTTCTTCCATTGCAAATATACACATCAATTTTGTGAGATTACACATTTTATGAATCAGATGATTTTAACTGTTAGATAAGAGCGGCATGTGTAAGATTTGATCAGATTTTTTATTTATAACTTATATTTAAAATGAAAGTTTGTTGAAAATGTCCTCATCCTCATAGGCCAATCATGATGTAGAACAGATTTGGAAAAATTTTGCATTACGTCATTTGTTTACCAAAGGATCCACTTCAGTGAATGGGTGCCGTCAGAATGTGAGTCCAAACAGCTGATAAAAACATCACAATAATCCACAAGTAATCCACATGACTCCAGTCCATCAATAAAAATGATCAGTTGTTTGAACTCTCATGCTGACGGCACCTATTCAAAGCTCCAAATTTCTCCAAATTTGCACAGATGAAGAAACTCCTCTACATCTTAAATGGCCTAAATGAGAGTACATTTTTAGCAAATTGGGTGGAAAAAGGGTTAAATCTGTTGGCATATATTTGTAAAAAGACAATTATTATAGAACAATAATTTATTGTTGTGTTTTTCTAGTAAGGTCACTTACATGTAGGATTGTGGGAAGACTGTAGGCACATTTGTTGAAGTGTGATGTATATTCTGAATGAAAATGTTCCTGGGAAGAGTGTGTATACCTGCTCAGGTGTGTAATGTAACTGAGATGTGTATATGGGTCGGGAAGGAACAGCCATGGCTCTGGAGGCAAACTGTAGAGAGCTTAGAGTTTCAGATGTTGAAGATGATTGAGATGACACTGTGATCACTAAACACGTCCGGCAGTTCCCTCCCAAACTAAACCAGATAACATAATAAACAACAAACTCAGAAATAGTGAACAAACGTACACAAATGTTGAAGAAAGTGGAGAAATAATGATGTTGAAGATGCTCACCAGTCCCTAAGTGCTCGGGTGAGTTTGGATTCTCTATATGGGACGTGCTGGGACCCTGCAGAGCTGAGCGCAAAAATCACCTAAAACAAGGAAAAGATTTTCTGGACTTTGCATTTGAATACTTTTTGTGCTATTATATACATAATACCAGGACAGGTATCAAAACACTTTTAATGTAATTTATGTGCAGAATGACTCTCAAACTATGGAATTTGTTCTTCAAACACAGTGAGAAAAGGCCTCCACATTATTTAAATGTAAATAATCAAAAGAAGAGGTCAATATTCTGAAAAACAAATTTCTCATCTTTCCTTCCCTAAATGGAAAGCTATGTAATCCTACAGATCATTTCCTGTGTCTAATTCCCTGCATATGCAGCCAAAACATTGATATGATTAAGCTAGGGCTCTTAGGCTGATAAATAATTACTGGAGTACGTCTTGAGATACTCAAAACAAACTCTGCTTTTCAAAAATGCTGTTAGTCTGACCGGGACAACAGTGATAATAGATAAAGCATGCTCTTTTTTTGACATGTCTGAGGTATTACTAACATTTCCGAATATGGTGAGAGAACGTTTCAGCATCTTCGTCTCTTGTGGGTTTTCATTTGTGGCATTGAAAGTTCTCTTAACATCAGGAACCACAGAACCACGACCCTGGGGGTTGAGAGAGAAAGTAAAAATGAAAACGGAATTGGTTACTTTGTCAGCATGTTTGTGCACCAACAAAGAAAACACACAAAGCTATGTTGTGGTGCCTCTCTGAGCAACATTTAGAAGATGCTTCATTACATTACAACTGAATCAGCCATTTAGAACGAATCATTTGAATGAATAAAATTCAAATACTTAATTGTAAAGGCAAATCATTCAGCATGTGGCATTAGTGTTTAAACGAATAAGGTGAATCATTCGTAAAAATGACCAACCATGGTTAAAATAGTGGTCAGTATTTTAGAATAATATTCATATTTTACTACTATAATATTAATAATATTATAATTATCAATCAATGTCTTACTAAAATATCATGATCTGACACAGAAACACTTCAGAGTAACAGAAACTTACTTTTCCTGAGCTTGCCAGATCCACCTAACAAAAGGCAAAATGTTTCATAAATCTCATTTAAATCACAAATATGGTGCTCACTTTAAGTATGCCAAGAATGTGTACTTCACACAGAGAATACCTAATATTTCAGCCATGCTAAGGAGTCTCCGGTGCTATCATCTTACCAGAGTGAGTTTGCTGGCTGTCAAAACTCCCTCTGCAAACATTAAGCACAAACACACACAAAGGGAGGTAATTAATCATATTTGTATTAACAGAACATAATTACGCTGCGACACTGTGAGTTTGCGACACACCATTGCGGGGGGTTCAGGGAGACCTTGTGGGAGGCTCTGGTATGTTCATATCTCCCTACAATAATAATCAGACTGCAGGCAGAGGTTCCTAGAGCTGACTAATGCGTAGGGGGGACTGACTGAGGGGAGCAAATGACCAACAAATGGACTGAGTTAACCGTTAAAAAGTAAAATGTTACAGAATGTAAGTGCAACTCTCCTGAAACATTTTTAGTATGTATAATTTATTTTAAATCTAATAAGATTTAAAAAAAAAAAAAAAAAAATGACAATATAAGCAATTCAGGGAAACTTTAGAAAGACAACCATCTTTTGAAAACATAAAAACACCTACCAGGGGACTGGAGCATTG
>JAUMHP010000072.1:8256785-8268934 GCA_032361065.1 Enteromius trimaculatus | reverse complement strand
TATATATATTTTTTTTTTTTTATTATTCAGTATATATATTTATTTGAGTTTTATATGAACTGTTTTAATTTCAAGTAATACTCAGATTATCGTGCTGCTAAAAACTATTAGTTTTTAGAAAACAATAACAACAACAGGATCTTTGCCTTTGCAGCTTCAAAAAAAACCATGAGATGCCAAGGTGTAGTCAAAATTCATAGAAGCTGCTGGGTAATGAGTAGAAGCAGTGAAAGTGAGACCTCGAGCAAAAGCGTAAGACTTAATTTCACCTTGATGGAGTCTGACATTTACCATGATAGTTTTCACTTTAGTTTAGCTTGAAAGCCTACCTGTCTGATGATTTGCATTATTCAAAAGGGCTTGAAATTCCTTGCAGCAGTATTTAACTGAACCCGCCCCTCAAGTCTTTGTGTGGAAGGAGAAAACACACTGAAAAGCTAGTTTTTCCGGTAAGGGTAGAGTGAATGGCTCACACACACCCAAAATGACCGTTGGCTTTGCAAAGGTTTCCTGTTGACCTCACGATTCAAGTCGTGACTTACTGTTTTGCAATAATGAACTCGGGGCCAGAATTAAATAGCTTGTACGTCCACAAACACTCGATGAAAAGGTTTGGATGGCTTTAGCGGATGATTGTTACATATGCGTTTGTAGGAGAGAGTGAATCATGCAAGGTTTGTGGTTGTCAGTTAACTAATATATGAGCAATATTTATTGCCCCCCCCTCCAAAAAAAACACTTGACATGATGGCAGTGATAGTTGGTCATTTGTGGTGCTCTTTATTGGTCAGTATGGAAATGGACTGGATGCGTCTTGTCTCAAATTGCTTTGTTTATTAAATCTGGCCTTAATATGTATATAACTGCCATATTCTTGTTTATTCTTATGAATTTATCTGTTTTTGATCAACAGGTACAAGCCCTTTTTTCCTTTCCAAGCGCAGCCACCGCTGGCATCCTCATTTGACCTGGACATCTCCATCCGAGACACGCTATTGGTGGAGGGGCGTCTACGCGTCACACTTGTTGAATGTAGCAGGTAGGGCTGATTTCTATTGCTGTGTGTGACGCAATCAACATCTTTTTTTTAATCACCTATTATCCCAAGTTAAAAATTTAACTTGGGATAATAGTAAGTACACTCAATTAGGTAACCATAGGCCATACTAATAATAATGTACTGTCATTAAAATGCTAAATAAAATAATACTAAATAATACTAAATTACTAAAAATAAATCCAGTTATTTTAATGCTACAAGTAAGTTTAGGGACCACATATGAAATTTAAAGGTTTGGTACGTATTTAAATATAACAGTGTTATGCAGTATTTAAAAAAATAAGTGCTCACTGTAAGTATTAATTAAATGAAGGCAATAGGAGTGCAACTGGAAAAAATATCTTGCAAAGTTGAATATTTAGGCAAACCGTGTCTTGGCAGTTTTCAGTGTCATCCCAGATTAGGCATGTTAAAGTAACATTGTTTTTATTGTTAGCCTCAAATTTGTAGGTAAGTGCATTCCCACCTGCCTTTGTTTTCTTTAATTCTCTTTACTCATGCGTAGTTCTTAGTAGCAGATATAAAAGTATAGTCCAAATAGAGTCTGAAATCATTATAGGTCTCTGTTCAGCGTAGCACACACCGCTGTTTCAGTTTTATTATTCTTTTGGGACACACAACTCACGGACAGCCATAACATTCTAAGCCAATTAAATTTGAAATGGCCTGGTTGCAAGCTGTTGTGTTTGAGAACGCACACTCACACACACACACACTGCAACAAAAGCTGTATTCTTCTCACCATTGTGTGACTTTGTGTTTTTGTCAGATTATTAACAGGCATCAATGGTGTTTATAATTGGAGTTCTTTTAATAATGCAGAGCCTTTAACAATTACAAACTCAAGTCAACTCAACCCTCTTGTACACACACACACACACCACATACGTTGTAGTCTGCACACTGGATCTTAATGGTATTGTAAACTTGTAAAATAGCCACCCTGTTTGTGTTTGTGTGTGTTTGCACGGTAATTTAAGTCTCAAATGTGCTGGGCTTTTCTGCCACCAGAGGGCAACAGTGCTTTATATGTAACTTGACAGCATTTACAGCGGGGTGATCGGTCTAGCTTCTGTTAGGCTTTGCTTGTTAAAGATTGTTTAGTTATGGTTGGAGCTCAACTCAGTTACAAGTTACAAATGGGATGAAATGTATATTTATATGCATTTATGATTGAAGAAAGTGTCAAATTTTTAATTAAAGCACAGAAAGCATATACAGTCTGGTCAGGCTTTTCCTTATAACCTTTTATGTATGCCACAAGGATTTAATAATCTTTGCATATGTTGTTTAAATATATATAAATGTTGCATCTGCAAATACACTGCCATTCAAAAGTTTGTAGTTGGGATGATTTTGCTGCATTTGTTTCTATACAATGCATAAAACTGTAATATTGTAAAATAATAATACAATTTAAATAATTTTATATATCTTTAATCTGTGATATTAATATAATACCGTTTTTCTAAGTTTTGATTAATTAAAAAAACATAATTTACAAAATATTTAGAAATATTCTTTTACTTTGAATACTTTGTTTATTATTATTTTTTATATTACTGATCACAAACGTTTGAATGGTAGTGTGTATGTGTATTTTGTAGCCATAATTCTATTTTTATTATTATTATTATATATAGTGCTTGCAATGAAACTGTTTGTTAGATCTGAAACGCGCTAGCCAGCAGGTGGCAGTAGTAGCTTATAAACAATCATTTGAACTCGATGACTGTTGATCAGGTTTCAGAGCTAAATTTGCCCTTTTCATTTCTTTCGATCACAGCATTATTTGTTTGTGCGAAAACATATTCAGCTATTGTATATAATACACTAAAATATACCAGTGCTTTTTAAAATGAAAAATAAAATGACTTTGTTTTTTCTTTCTCCGTGTTCTCTCTAAAGGTTGTTTATCCTGGGTTCATATGAAAGGGAGACATATGTTCACTGCACCTTAGAGCTCAGTTCTGACGAATGGCGGGAAAAAACTCGCAGCTCCATCAAAGAGGTACACGTTAATGTCCTGCAGCATGCGTTTCTCTCTGCCCGAGGGCCCTGCACTGCGCCCCTGCTTAAACACGCATGTTTGATATGCATTATTAAATACACATGCACAACCAAACATGCATGTACACCTTTGTCTATTGAGCAGGTCAAAAGTCAAAGATGAACAAGTAAATATCCAGCTTTTAATTACATTCAAATTTTTTTTAATTATTATTCATTTTAGTGTTTGCCAATGTACACAATGGTGAATGATGTGCACTACACAGGTTGAAATGCCTATTTGTTTGTTATTTATTTTTGTGGAAGTTGGTGTTGCTCGTTTGTTCTTCTCCATGAGAAGATATTTAGACTAAAAAAAAAAAAGATTACAAAAACAGGTAATATTGGTTTTGCTTTAGTTTTTAATTCAGTTTGTTTTGTTGTTAAGCAACAGTAAAACAAGCATCCACCAAAATGGACAGCTTTGTGAGGTGGCTTGTGTCCATAATAAATCTGTAATCTATTTCCCTCTATTATAAATGTCTGTTTGACTTCCTTTTGGGGGAAGGACAAACACCATCTAATTGCTATTGATTTAAACAAATTCATATTTGCAAAAACCTTTTCCCTTTCTGCCTGCTGACTGCGACTTCACCAAGCAGTCAATGACAATTTAAGAAAATGTCAACTTAAATTGCTCCGTTCTAGTCATTTTTATTTAGTCTCTCATCTCCTATTAAATCCAGCAGCATCCTCACATCCGGTGTAGAAAGAGTAGGTTGTTTACATTTCCAAGCGACGTCACAACTTTAATGAATGTAGAATTCAACTGATGTGCAGCACGCTCACAGGGGATTGTATATCTGCTGTTTTATAGAGGTTCATCCAGGGTGATTTGTAATCTATTAACTATTAATCTTTTAGTCTTTTATTCTTAATGTGGATGTTGCATAATGTGGATCTGTCCGTGCACTGGTGCCAGTCTCATCGTTCATTTGTTATGAATATTATTATCTTTTGGTTTGTGTCTGAACAAGCTGCTGATTAAGTATATTATATATAAAAATTAATTTGTAAAAGTTTTTATTTACTGGAAATTAATATTCAAAAGCTGGTAATACATGGCAATATAAATGTTTTAATAAATTGGTTGAATTTGGAATGAAAATATATTATATTATGTTATATAGAGTGTACCAATTACTTATTCTGATTACTTAAACCATAATTTTGGTATCAGATTTTGATAAAACTGACCAGTCCTAGTGATCGTTGATACTATTGCTCTATTTATTTGATAAAAAAGAATCAATCTGATTTCTAATTCTAATCTGATTTCTGAGTTTTCACTAGACATTATTGTCTTTAGTGTCACATTATAATTCAGAAAACCTTCTATTATGCCGATATTGTGCTCAGAAACATTTCTTATTATTATCAATGATAAAATGAGTGGTGTTGCTTAATCGTGTTTGGAAACCTTGCAACATTTTTTCAGGATTCTTTGATGAATAGAAAGAACAGCTTATGATGTCTTTTGTAATTTAATTAATTTAATGTGTATGTGCTGAAAACGATATACATTTCTATATTAAAACAAGACTAGTGTACAGTATGTATAATAAAAATGTTGTCATCTTGTTTAATTTACTGCTGTATACTTAATCATTTACTTATTTGATTTGTTTCATCAGATTTTCAGAAGTACAATAATACATCTGAAATGAACAGCTGTACCTAAACTACAATACATTTCTTTGTGTGTGGCTGTAGACTCTACTTAATTAAGAAACACAATAAGCCAGCCTGTGTGTGTGTGTGTGTGTGTGTGAGAGAGAAGGAGAGAGACATCAGATCACCATAACAGGCATGCACCAGCACTGACATGGCATGTTTAATTGTTTACATGCTTGACCTGACTCTACACTGATTTAAGGGTTCACGTATGAAACACTGACCAATCCCATCAGCAAGGACATGCCGTGTTTGAGCGACTGCTTGCATGCTTAAGACGCTCATGTGAATGTGCACACAAGCAGGCATGGTTATTTGCAATACACAGCTGTGCACGGAGACACAGATGCACACTGGCCGCTGTGCATTTCACCTCGTGTTTATCAGCTTCCCCCAGACCCCCAGATTCAGAGACCTCAGCAGGGACTCAAACACAGGATTAGTACAGATATCATCTGGAAAAGGTCATTGTTTTTCTTTCTCCCTTTCTCCTATGTTCTCCCAGCCTTCTTTCTCTCTCACTCCACTGGATATCTCTTTCCTCTCTTTGTGTTTATCATCTCTCTATTTTAGGTTCTGTACATCCGAAGCTAATTTTACATGTAAAACAGCGCTGTGATCTCTGCTCATAAATGCAGTGGCTCTTATACACCATATTTACATGGGTGTATAAAAACATAGTATGTGCACAAAAGAATATGTGCATGGTAGCACGTGTGACACCCGTTTTGTCTCTGTGCATGCTGGGGGATTGTTTCTTAACACGCTTAAACGCTGAAGTGTTAAAGCATGTTTTCTTAGCTTACGCCTCTGGTGCAGAGAGGCTAACACCGCTATCAGTAATAAGTAAGTGATACTGAGCCTCTGGGGTCTTTTCATTTGTTCTTATCTCCTGCTGTTCCAGCCGCTCTCACCATCGACCTGCACCACCCTGCAGTCGCTCGCCCGCCGATGCCCATTTCCAGCAAACATCAGTGTACGTGGTCATCTAGATAAGTTAGAGTCTGTAAGAAATGTCAATGCAAAGAAAACCTTTTTTTTTAGCAAGCATATGCTATGTAAGGTTCCTGTGCCATTGGGGAAAAAAAGTGCCAAAAGTGAAAAAAACAAGACAATGTAATTATTTAATTGAAAATATAATGAATAGTTTTTAAATATTTAAATTATTTTCGATTAATCCTAAATAAAAGTTTTTGTAGTGTGTATATTTATGTATCTATAAATTTACATGTATATGTTATGTATACATACACACTCATACGGTAATTTCATTTATATTATATATTTAATATATAAACATAAAATTGTCCTTAAGTATATACATGCATGTGTGTATTTATAGACATAATATGTATAGTACGCACATATATTATTTACACAAACTATTATTTTATAGAGTTTGCATTCAGAAAGATTCAAAATAAATTTATCTTTTTTTATATTTAGCATTTGTAAAGTGAGATTAGCTGTATGGACAGTTTGAAATATAATATTTATGGATATGGATATGGATTTATATAATTTATAATTCATTTTGTAAATTTAAATTATTTACAAAATATTTTTTGGAACTTGAGAGTGCAAACTGTATAAATTGATTCATAAATGATTAGTGAGAAATTCTTATTCAGTATTTGCACCTGGCTGGAAAAGTTATTGGCAATTTCCAATAGAGCAGCATCTAAGTGAGCTGACGTACATTATATATTTGCACATCTGCTCTGAAGCCTGACTGATCATTTCTTTTAACAACCTGACTTCATCCGGTCAGCCAGACTATAGTGACCAATGGATAGAATGGGAAAAAGCTTGTTTTCCGCGTGGCTGTTTCTGTGCAGTCAGCAGGCTTTTGCTGTAGTGCAATATTTTCTGTTGTTGTTATTCCAGCTGCATGACGCATTAGAAACGTGTTACACATTTCTGTGAGAATAACACTATGTCCTGGATCTTGAAAATATGGTCTTTGTGAATTCCTTACAATCCAAATAACACCCTCGAGCGCTGCAGGGGGGGGTGTGTGCTGTGTTTATTTGTGTGTGCATGTATACGCGAGTGTGTGTTATGGGAAGCTAGTTTTTTGTCACTGGGATTTTTCCATCATTGTTGTTTAGAGGGTCGTGACGTTGTTTAAAACATGTTGCCAGAACAGTGGCTTTCATGTCCTTTCCTTATTTATTTATTTTTTTTGCTCATTTGAGTGTGTGTTTTATATTTAAAGTCCAGTTACATCCGTTATGTCCGTGACGTCTTTGTGATGCTCTCGTTTCAGATGTTTGCTGTTTAATGTCCTTTAACCAGCACGCGCACACATGCAGACTCAATTTTGCCTTCAATTTGTGACGTGTGTGTTATCCAGCTGCCATGTTTGTGTGTTTCCATTTGCCCACCTAGATTTGAATCTTATTTAAACCAAAGACAAATAACCCTCTGTGTACCTGCTTTGTCAGGATATCAGTTTATGTCCTATTCATCTTAGCTTATTCAGACACAGACATCTCTTATAATGGCTCTAAGATGGCTGTTTCATCTGCAGCACCTTGTCTTATCACAGTCTCCACAGAAGAAACACACACACAAACATTACTTATATTCATATAAATAAATTTATTTATATTAATTTAAGTAATTATTATAAATATATATTTATTTATATTAATATAAGTAATTATGTTTGTGTGTTTCTTCTGTGCCTAAGAAAGTCAGATTATTTAAGGTCTGTCAGTAGGCTATTGTTTTTAAAATTTATACTTCCAATTGATTTTGCTCTGTGCCAATGATCATCAATCTAATTTGACAGTCGTCCTTGTGCATGACGGAGCTTCTGATGGGTGTATTACTGAGGCCACAGAGCTAACACTTACTGCTGGTTATTCCAGCCTCTTCACTAAATGAATCCCAGCTCTGCCTTTCACTACAGAAAAAGCTGAACAACGATTGGTTGGCTGAAACTTGACGCTCATCAGTGCAAAGAGTGAAGTTTTTTGTATTCAAAAGATGATACATGTTGCAGCAGAATGGAAATGTTACAACACGCCGTGTTATTTCGAATAAGTCAATATTATGGAGATCAATATAAAGGATTTCGATCCATTAGAGTGGCATTTTGTGAGGCAATGTATGGGGAAACCTCCTTGTTTTATTTATTTTTTTTTTTTTTTAGGTAGTTGACTCTTGTTCCCCAGCCGAGTGTACGGGGTCAGGGTTCTGAAGTATGTATAGGCCGCAGTCAGCTGCTGTTGTATTTTTAGTTAATTGTTGTTTGTACTGGGGTGTCTGACAGGCCAGCTGCTCTTTGTCTGTGCTCTTACGATTTGATGCAGTCTGAAGTATATTGCCGCTAAATCTCATTTTTATGCAGTTTATTGCTGCTCTCTGCTTGGTCGGGCACCTCTCCTGGAAATAAAAGGATTGGAGCGAGAAAGAGAGAGCTGCAGAGATGACTGTGAGGATCTAGGGTTGTATATCTACACATACAGCTACCTTTTTTCTTCACTTTACTCATTTCCTTCCTTGCATTTTCCATTTGCTTTTCTGATTATCTTGCTCGTCTTTCCTTATTTTCATCTTTTATATCATTTTCTCTCCCTATGTATCTTTTACTTTTCTTCCTGTATTTCCTTCCGTTCTTTCATTTCCCTTCTTTATTTTCTTCCCTCCTTCCTTTCCTTTCTCCTTTACCCTACTGCCTTCCATTCTTCCCTCCTTCCTTTCCTTTCTCCTTTACCCTACTGTCTTCCATTTTTTTAATTTTCATTTCCAATTTCCTTTCCTGAACCAGAACTTTCCATTCTTTCAGAAAACTTTCCTTTCCTAAACTTTAAAGTTCTTAAACCTCCCCTTTTCCCATTTGTGACCTTCCTTTCTTCCTTAAATTATTTCCTTACTATATCTTTCCTAATTTCTTTGCTTATTTTCGCCCTTTATTTTATTTATTTTATTTGGTATTTACTATATTTCCTTTTAATGTTTTCTTTTTGTGTTTCATTTATTTTCTTTTAGAATTCCTTCTTTTTTTTTTTACTAATTTACCTTCATTCTTTTGTTCCCTTTTTATTTCTTATACTTAGTGTAACTTAGTGTAAAATTTCCGTTTGATTTTAAATTCCATTGTTGCAGAACTGTTTCTGGTACTGGAACGGTATTGTTGTTGGGTCGATGAATAGTAGGTTGACGTACAGTATAAGTTGTAGACCTTCATTTAAAACCTCTTTTAAAGGATGAACGGTGTTTGACACCTATTTGAAGGTTTCAGACTGGCCTCATCAATTGGACAGTTTTCACTGGAGCATTAATTTCTTGCAGTCAGATTGGAGCCAGGCTAAAGTCTACCCTTCAGAGTCTATAGCTCTTTGAAGCGAAATGTCACCTGTTGAATATAGAGTTGCTGCTGAGAGCACTGTAAAGCCATAAATCTTAGAGTATCAAACAGCTGCCGATTGCATGGGAAGGGACATTTAAAACTCCACTTTTAAGTAACTGGCTCCGTTTAAGCTGAGAGAATGAAAATGACAAACAAAATGCCAGAGTGATAAGGAGGCACTCTTGTTCCTCCCGCATGTTGGTTGGCCTTTGAGCGTTGATAGGAGAGACGCTTCATTTTCCCTTCCATCTTTCATTTGGTCATTCCCATTCTACCTTTTGTCCCGTGCACGCGGGGGTTAAACCGGGGGCGGGTCCATGTAGATGAGGGGACAGATCCTGAGCGGCTGAATAACAATGAAGGCACTAAAAACGGAACCGACTCGATAGACGTTAAAGAACGCTCTGGCCGCTGTGAACAATTGCAAATGAGAGGGATGAGAAGGGTCTTGTTTTTTGAATGTCCCCCGTCTCCATAACAACCTCCCTTTTGTGTGGCACTCTCTGAAAAGCCTCTTCCGAATCACAAAAACGTAGCGGCAAAATGAAAATTCAGCCTGTCCGTGATGAGATGCGACTGCATTCATCCCAGCTTTGAACTAATGCGTGCAAATCAGAATGTTTCCTGGAATAGGTTCATCCGAAAATGAGAAGCAATTAGTGCAACTTGGTAAAACCAAGGTTGAGGGTTTCTTCCAAGAAATAAAGGCTTATTTTGTTGATTTGGAATCAGCTAATTTGTGAAAGGTTTTTATGAAATATTTTTAGTGCAAATTTTACATTTCGAGTCAGAGCTGGATATGCTAGATTTTGTTCATTATAACCAAATGTGATTGAACTATGTGCTATGCAACATTTTGTTAATTTGCATGGATTAGAGGATGGGTGAAATGAAGATGAGCGAGTGATTGAATTAGGTGAGTGTTGGAAAAGGGCAGTGTTGACGATATTCCACCACCGCCATGAGTTATTATGCTTCATGTGACTCAAACCAGGCAGATTAATCTTAAACGCATTAATCCACTGCAACACTTCCTGCTTAATTATCCTCACTTCCTGCCAGATTTGGCTGTCAGACATTTTGAAATTGAGTTTTCATCAAGCTCTGAAATTTCTCAGTGTTATAGTTCCATTGCTTAATTTTTAATTTTGTCACTAATGGAATAATTAAATAAAAAATATTTTTTCACTATATCTGAGGCTATGTGAATCCTTGCATATTAATGCTGAGGGGCAAGAGTCTTAAAGAACCTTTATAGGTAAATGTAAGTATTAGTTTTGGACTTTTGTTTTCAAAAATCCTAATCATTGATTTGACTTTAGGTCATTAAAAAAATAATTTTCCTAATTGTTATTGTTATTTTAATTAGTAAAAAACAACAATTTTACAATATGTTTTCTTTTAAGCAAAAAAGTTTTTAAACTAAAAGATATTAACACTACTTAATGTAGAATTAATGTATGTATATGTATGTTTGTGGTATGTATCTCTGAGAAAAAAAAATCTTGATGGATGATTGGAATTATGACATACAAATGATCTCATATAAATTGTTTATTGTTAAGAATAAATTTAAAAAATTGTGAAATCGATGCTTTAAAAAAATGCACAAATGGGATAAATCTCAATATTTTTTTTAGATGCAGGTTTTTTTTTGCATGTTGCATGTTTTAAAATCTGATAGTCACTTCTGTTTCCACCAGATCCTTTTAGTCTGTCTGTCCACTTCAGCTGATCGATGTAAACCTCCTTTCTTTCAAATCTGTTACTTTTTTCTTCTTCCTTTGGAATAAACTATTAATCGCTAGAGCTCTCTTATGCTCTGTGTTTGTGTGTGTGTGTGAGCGCGTGTGTGCGCGCACATGCCTTGCAGGGACTGCTACCCTATACCCTAACACTAATCTCTCCGACATGTGCCAGATGATTCGATTACTGACCATTGCTCTGACGGCTCTCACTGCTTCTGACCACTGAACTCAGCCACTGTGTGAGGAAGATACAGAATGTTTGAGGAGTAGAACTAGCCAGTATACTGTAGCTAAAAAAAGATATCTTAATAATTCTTTAGCCTTTTTTTGTTTTGTATGTTTGCTCTGAAATAGCTCAAAAATGTTTATTTTTTTGGTTTTTTTTTTAATTGGAGGAATCACAATTTTAGTTCAACAGACATTACATTGTAGTTAGGGGGCTAATTAAGTTCTAAATGTTCAATGTAAAAAGTAAAATGCAAAACAATCTAATTAAAATATTCTGTTTTTAGTGTTTTTACTGTTACATGGAGAAAGCAATATGTTGGCATTCATACTCATAGTTATCCTATACTTTAAATATTACTTCCAGAAATATATTTCTTTGTTGCAGCATGACTCTTTGGTTTGTGTTTTCTCTTTTTGCCAGCTGGTGGGAGTGAGTCTGGATGTGTTTGTCGATCTTAATTTCATTAGCTCACCTCTGTAGCTCAGCTTGTGGAGAAAACTAACAGATTAAAAAACCCAAACATTTAAGAGAAACAGGAGACAGAGTGTACAAAAGCTCTATGCTACACTTTTCTCTGAGATTCTTTGTGCATCTGAAGTTGCTGCTTCCATCCTTGATGTGTGCCACTCACTGAAACACCAATCATACCACATTACATATCCAGGGAGGTATTCCATAGTTGTTTGACAATGGATCTTTTTACCAAACACCTCATTTAATAAACAAAGAACCAAACTAACCTGCTCATTACCTGCAGTTGATTTATTCCATGATCACACTTGGCACGAGTGTTTGACTTGGAACTGTCTAGGTCATGCCTCTGAACTTTTGTGCTATAGGTATGATAGAAATGATCACAGTCATATTCATCCAATGTTTGAGTTGAATGACCTTTAGTACTTTTATTAAGCAAGGAGAAATTAAAGTGATCAAAAGTTACAGTAAATACAAATAGGGATGTTAACCGATGACCGTTTGACCGGTGGTTGACCGTATCAACGTTAACCGGTCAACGTTGTCGGTAGTCGG
>JAUMHP010000072.1:8218887-8254655 GCA_032361065.1 Enteromius trimaculatus | reverse complement strand
ATGTATATATATATATGTATATATATATATATGTATATATATAATATAATATAATATATAGTCGTATGTGATTAGGCAAGGCAAGTTTATTTATATAGCACATTTCATACACAGAGGTAATTCAAAGTGCTTCACATAAAAAGTAGAATAATCATAAAACAATTAAAAAAAAACAATAATCACAAAAAAGGAAGTAGAACAATCATAAAAACAATGATCACAACATAAAAACAAAAAATGTAAAAACTAATTGATTATAATGATTTAAAAAGGATTTAAAAATTGATTTAAAATAAGTTTAAGGCAGTTAAAAACAGAATGCATTCAGTTGGGACAGAGCACAGTGCTCATTCAGTAAATGCACAGCTTTGAGTTTTGAGTCTAGATTTCTTCTGGAAGTTGGTTCCAACTGCAGTCAGCATAACAACTAAAAGCAGATTCCTCTTGTTTTGTGTGAACCCTTGGTATTTCTAACTGATTGGATCCTAATGATCTGAGTGGTCTGTTTATATTCAGTGTGAATATCTGCAATGTATTTTGGTCATAGGCCACTGAGTGATTTATAAATGAATAAAAGTACTTTAAAATCAATTCTACAATTCTTAGCGTGACATGTGGGTGAATACACCATGACGAGGTTTCATTTTTATTGTGATTCTATTGAATGTGTGTGCTGGTATGTAAGTGTTGTGTTTTAATTCTGACGTTTATGCTTTAATCGATAGAACTGACCTGAAAATGTCCCACAGGGCCCCTGTGTTTGTTGTTGAAAGCTGTCCTATATTTCCCTGATACTTGATGTGAGCCTTGTGGTGATGAGGTGAGACGGATGACAAATTGACACATGAGCAGCATCCTCACGTAGCAGTCAGAGCGGCAGCAGTCCGTTTACCTGCACTCAACACATGCAGACACAGTAACGCACACAATGAGTGTGTGAGTGCTCCTCCTGCTGTGCCTTTCCATGGTTGTGTAATTACCCCTTAGCCACTGCTCAGCTACAGAAATCGCCTGTAATTGCCGCTCAATGTCGCCGTTTGGTTCCTGTGTCAGCCAAACCTTTCTTTTCTTTTTATTTCTTCTCTCTCTGTCTTCGAACCTTGTCATTTTGTCGTTTTTACAGAAAACAAAGGTGCACATTAATCGCAGGTGTCTCTTTCACCATTTGCTAGTTATTTTTATATATTTTTTTTTTCTACTGTAATTCCACTTTTTTTTTTTTTTTTGGCAATTAAGTCTGATGGTAGTGCTTCTGTGGTTGTATTGTTTTATGTAGATAACTTGACTAAATATAATGCTAGTCCAGCCAGTTTTGATGTTTAGATTCAACATTTTCCTGCCAGAAGACTTTGATCTGAATGTTTGGAAGTAATTTTTAGTGTTTTTTAAGGTTGATATCAGATAAAAGCCTTCTCTAGATCACAGCCCTTGCAAACAATGGTGTCTTGTTTTCTATTTTATCGTATTTGTTTCAGTAATCTTAACTCATTAAATCCAGAACATTATTTTTGGATTCTTCGCATACGCTTTGTTTTGCACGCTTTCATTTTCTTTCTCTATCTTGAACAGGTTGCTATAAATTATCAGTGTCCTCAAAAAAGCCTGGAGCTTTTGTTTTTCTCCCACGAACCCTCTCTGACATGTGTAAAGGGTGGGATCAGGTTGTGTCCTGAGGGGGGAAATGTTCAGAATTAATCATCTCTGTGGAGAGTTTAACAGCAGCCCTTCAGTCATTAAGATTTATGTCCCTGTGTATTTAGTTTGTCTGTTATAAACAAACTTATCTTCAGCATCTAAGCTGACGTGTATGCAAATAGTATTGGAGCAAGTGTTCTCTCCCTCATTTTATACTCACTTCTATGGCTACCAAAAAACGCCCTTCTTCAATTGTAGTGCAATTGATTTAGTAAAAAAAATGCTTCAAAATAATGTTTGCGTGGCCATTCTAAACAGTAAATATTCAAATAAAACATTCAATGTTTTTATTTTTAATCAGTGGCACAATGGAAACAGAAACATAAGATATCAATGTTAAATAGATTTATTGTTCAGACAGACAGACGGGTATTAATATTTGAAGTTGAAACAATCCGTTTTGAATCTTCGTAAGTTGTCTTCTAAGAACTTTCAGTGGTTTTTTTGAATGTTACAATAGATAGTTAGTCATTGGTCAGAACTGGGCAAGTCAGTCTTCAGCTTGCCAGCTTGAGTAGATTGTCTGTTTTTTCATCCCGTGTTTAACTCAATCAGTGCCCTTCTCAAGGGTTATAACAAATGACAGCAGCAAAATTACAGTCATCCATCTCGGCAGCGTAGATCTGCATTCTGTCTTTTCTTGCCCACCCCCAGCACCAACGATGGAGAGAAAGAACACAGGAGACACAGAGGACATATCGTGGAAAGATCAATGAGAAACAATCATACTGGTGTTTGTGCAACTATTATACAGTTCAGATCATCATTCTTGCTTCTTGGTGGTTGTAGTGGAATCTTTTCACACTTTGGCACACTAACTTGCTCCTTATGTACCTGCTGTCGTACGATGTCACCCTGAGGTGCAGGTGGACCTGCAGGTGGATTTTTTTTTGATGCTGGCTTTGTGATGCAGCCAGCCTGAAACAGCAGCTGCTACACCATGGCACGTTTGCAGTGAAATTAGCTGTAATTGCAGACCTCCCTTCCTTCGTTTTAGAAAGCATTGTTTTATCACCATGAAAATTGTTAGATGTGATGGGAAGAAAGAGCTTTCTATGGAAAGTGAAGGCTGTCTTGTTCACATCATAATGTAGGTTGTCCGCCCTAATTATAAACTGCTGTTGCTGTCGAAAGATAAGCTTTAAAAAACACTGTCTTTTGGTTTAACTGCTAGCGTTCTCCTCAACTAGTAACAAAAGCTTCTCCTAACTTCTCCTTTTCTATCCAGTCCCACTTGTTGATCTTATGGCTTAAAGTAATGTATGCCAAAAAAATATCTGTAATAAAAAAGATGTTTACAAAGCTACTTGGAATATAATTATTATTGTGAATCCCAAGTTTCTTTAAATACACAACCTTTTCATTAATATTATTCACAAATCTGATAATGTTTCTCTTTGTCTGTTGCAGACTGAAGTGATCAAAGGACCATCTGGGAGTGTGGGAATGACTTTTAGGCATGTCCCGGCCAGTGATGGTGACACGGTGCATGTGAGCATAGAGACTGTCACTCCAAACTCCCCAGCTGCCCTGGCAGACTTACAGAGAGGGGATCGCCTCATTGCTATTGGAGGTTAGAGATTACATTTAATTACTTTTACTATTCAAACTGAATGATTGAAGTGGTGGATAGTTCAATTGATGCCTAAATTTTGAAGATTGTATAATATATTTGCAAAGCTTGAAGTGTCCTTCATTGTCTGTGTGCACAGGAGTCAAAGTCACATCCTCTGTCCAAGTGCCGAAGCTGCTAAAACAAGCTGGAGAGAGAGTGATAGTCTTGTATGAGAGGCCGGTCCGGCACCAGGTGCCTACTGTAGGCTTGGGGACACTCCAAGAAGCCCTAGGCCCAATGGAGGAGCACAGCTATCTTCATCAGCCTGGGGGCTACGAGGAGGACCCAGCTCCAATAACCACCATGGACATATCTGAAAACAGAGATAATGACTCTGAGTTTGAGGAGCTAATCGTCGAGTCTAAATCAACTGCAGCTCCAGTCACTGTTGACACTAAGGAGGATTTCCTGCTGTCTGTAAACCAAAGTCCCAAAAAAACTGTGGCCAACTTGGCCAAGCCCCTGGGTTCCATCTCGCCAATTCTCAACCGCAGGCTGAACCTTCAGTCCCCTCTCAAACCCCAGCCCAAAGAATCACCGAAGGCGCCAACTCTCAAGGCTGCTGAACCTTCTGAACCACCACAGAGACCAACAGTGCCCCCTCCTCCACCACCTGCACGCCCTCCTGTCCCTCCCAGGCCTCATATAAGAGTCACATCTGCCTCCTCGGAAACCCAAAGCCTGGTCGAAGGTAACGAACCTGCAGTAGAAAAAAGTCCAGAGAAAACGCAACCCACTCCTGCCAATGGTGACAAACCGGTAGAGAAAATTACTGTTAAGTCACCAGAGCCGAAGCCTGTGAGCAAGCACCCAGAGCCTACAGAGGACATCCCAAACATTCCAGCCACAAGCAAGCAAGATTCAGCCAAAGACAAGATATCCGAGAGCTCCTCGAACACTAGGGACAGTGTCGATGAGCAGGGTCTCTGGGAATCATCTGAAACCATGTACCGCAGCAGAGCTGCCCGCTGGAACAAAGCCTCTGTGATCCTTGAGGTGGAAAGTCACCACAAATTCCTTAATGTAGCACTTTGGTGCAAAGACCCCTTCAAGCTTGGTAGTCTCTTGTGTTTGGGGCACATCAGCTTGCGCTTGGAACACATAGCACTGGAATGCTTAGCTACGTCATCTGCTGAATATCAGAGCACTTTCCGTCTATGTGCTCCCGAACCAAGGGCCAGCGTCAGCCGTACTGCTTTGCGCAGCTTGAGCACTCACAAAGGTTTCAACGAGAAACTCTGCTATGGTGATGTCACACTCAACTTTACTTACCTTGCAGACGGGGAGTCAGACCTCTCCAGTGGACTGGTAGAACGTGAGCGAGATGGAAGTCTACAGGAAGAAGACTTGAAAGACCGGGAAAAGGAACGGGAGCAGGTACTCATGGTAACCCGGGATGAACCGAGTTACAGCGGCATGCAGATTGGAGAGATGCGGCACAATTTCCAAGACACTCAATTCCAAAATCCCACTTGGTGCGAATATTGCAAGAAGAAGGTGTGGACCAAGGCTGCCTCACAGTGCATGACCTGTTCTTACGTCTGTCACAAGAAGTGTCAGGAGAAGTGTCTAACAGAGCACCCTTACTGCGTAGCCGCCTCAGTCCGGCGTGGGGCGGATCCTGAGGCCAAGTCTACCATCAATCGGGCAACTACTGGCCTTACACGTCACATTATCAACACTAGCTCTCGACTTCTCAATTTGAGGCAGGTGCCCAAAGCCAGACTTGCAGAACAGGTTGCAGAAATGGGACCAGGGGTGGTGGAACCTTCTCCGAAACACACACCTAACACTTCTGACAACGAGAGCAGTGACACAGAGACCTATGCTGGGGCCAGTCCTTCCAAGCAGCCACCTGGAAGCGGTGGCTCCAAACTGGTTCGCAAGGAAGGTGGGCTGGACGACAGCGTCTTCATCGCCGTCAAAGAGATTGGTCGAGATCTTTACCGCGGCCTCCCGACAGATGAGCGTTCACAGAAACTCGAGTTAATGTTGGACAAGTTGCAGCAGGAGATTGACCAGGAGCTGGAGCATAACAACACTTTGAGTGCGGAAGAGCGGGAGGCGATTGACTCTCGACGCAAGACCCTCATCTCGGCAGCTCTGGCCAAGTCTGGTGAGCGACTCCAAGCTTTGACTCTGCTCATGATTCACTATCGAGCTGGCATCGAAGACCTAGAGTCTGTAGAAAGCACCTCACCTTCTGAACAGCATGGCTTTCCGAAGGCCAAAGCTGAGGCTCTGGAGGAGGCACTGATGGGCACAGAAGTGTACGACAGTGACATTTGCAGTCCTGTTGATGTTCAGATGCTGGATGAGATTACAGAGGAGCAGATCTGTGTGGAGGCATTACCGTAAAGATGACAGAAGGCATCAGGGGCTTGGGATTCAAGAACAAAGACTTTTTCTCACGTTTGTCTTGGTTGACCTGTGGGTGTTCCATTGGTGAATGTGAGGTTTGCAAAAGTATTCCTAAAGATCACTGCAATGTGCTGTCAATTGAGGAATTTTGCGAGAGTGTCAGTAGTTTACCAGTTTCATTTTTTTTTTTTTTTTTTTTTTTTTTTTACATTTTAATTTCTTTTTATAAATATTTTCCCCCATCTTTAGTCCTTAGTTACTGTTTTAGAGGACAGAACCATATGTGGACTTTCAGCAGTATTACATGAAATATACAGAATGAGTTCCCATGATCAAATCAAGTTTTACCTGCCTTACCTGAAAGGTGCAGTCCATTTTTTAAGCATAACAAGCTTCAAAAGGGAGAGTTAGTGTGAACCAAGATGAGCTTGAATATGTATTTTTATTTTAACTTGTATTGGTAGAGACTGAATTATGTACGTGTGTGATGTTAGTGATGTTCATGGTTGGAAATAACACCTTGTTCATTTTGTAATGAGCTTCAAGCCCCTCTGCCTTACACTGTATCCACTACAAAATGTAGGATTATATCTTAAACAGCAGTCCATAGAAAATTATGCCATTCCTAACCTTTTTTCGTGTTACTTTACAGTTGTTACTAATTTGAAAGCATAATTTCTTTAATTTCTTTATTCTTTTATGTTATTTTTAGAATATTTAATGCTGAACTGAGAGGAAATCCTCATAGGACCGATAATCCTGATGTTATTATAATACCGGGGACCATTCTTTGTCTAATTTATATTTGTCACAAAGCCATTGTGACATTTTTCTTTAGAGGGAGGGATATTTATATTGCATATGTATGTTTCATAATATGTTTCCAATAATTCTCACTTATCTCATTACATAATCTCACACAATTACTTTGCTTTGAGCCTTTATGAGTTCTAAAATGGTGATCGATTTTTCTCAAACCATTTTGGATACTTTTTATCCACCTTCAGTTAGTCCTGGTGAATGGTTATGTTTGTGTGAATGTGTCAGCCTGTTCTTTGTTGGTTTGGAATGTGTAATTTTATTATAAAGCAAGCTAATTTTCATTGCGTCTCACATTTGTGTAATTTTACTAATGAATGTATCTCCCAAATGACTCCCTTTCCATTCATTATTCCGTTCACTTCTCAACACATCATTAAAACTATCTTTTGTCAATGCATACAGTATTCCTTAATTCCCAAAGCTACTGTGTAAGTTCATGAACAGTCTGTAACCTGTCTACTGGGCTCGGAGAGTGTGTTGTGACCTCTGTCTGTGAATTGCTGGTTAGTTTTCGTTTATTTCATTTACTTTAAATGGACTTGGAGTATGATTCTTTTTGCTGTTGATTCATGTGGTTTGCACAATAACTGCTGTAATTGGCTATATGCATTACTGAATTTCAGATTTTTAGTAAAAACAAACAAGGCCTTTAGGTGGCGAGGACAGGGGTGGCCAACTCCCGAGGAGCCACAGCTCCTCCAACTTTGATTAAAAACTGACCTCCCTGTAGCTTTCTAGTAACCCTTAGACCTTTATTAGCTTATTCAGGTGAGTTTGATCAAAGTTGGCGAAACTTAAAATCCTAGTCCTGTCCTTGTTCAACAAACCTGTGTTAACAGTCGTGCTATCCTTGTTAACATTTCTGCTGCTATATCATCTATTTAATGGGCCCAGTACATCATTTTTAAGGATGGGTCCCCTCACCCTGGCCCTACAGTATGAGTATGCATCACTATAGAGAAGTGGACCCCCCTCATTACAGGGACAACATTATTCTCTATTCAGCTAGTGTAAAATTAAGTGTTTTTAACAAGACTCAAACCAGAAAGGAATTTTCCTTTTTATTCACTTGAAACCTTTTATTTTATTTTTTTTCTGGCTTCTTGTCTAGTAGCTTTTGCTGTAATCATGTGCTTCTCAAATACAATGCCACCATCATATGCTCTCAAGATATTTCTCCAATTATCTCTATAACAATAATAATAATAAAAAAGTAAAATAACAAATATGAAGCATCACATCCTCTTTGGCAAACTGTGGTTAAGCTTTTCTGGGAAAGCTGTTCTTATTGGAAGCTGTGTCATGTTTAAAGCGCTATTGTAAATAGCCTAGTAATGTAGGTGACTTTCAACCCTGTTCTCTCTCCCTCGACTTATATAGTGCTCAACATGTGGGTTCATCCTTTCTTTTTATGTTGTTGTTGTTGTTTTTGCTTCATGTAAATATGATTTTGTTCTTTTTTGTGGGTTTTATTTATGGTGGAGGGCATCTTCCGACAAAGTGCACAGCTTTTAAACTTGCTGCAAGACCTTTACGCACTGACATATCATATTTGCTTATGCACTTGAGATAAATAAATTATTAGAAATGAAAAAAGTTCCTCTGTAATTTTTACACCTTCCTCTTCACACCGCTCTGCTCTAGGCTAGGTATTTCATTTATGACCCACGAAACAAGACAGAATGATTTATTTTCACTGTTGTGTTCTCAATCCTGTGTTGGAAAGGTAGCATAGTGGAATGAAAAATGTGAATGACTCCTTACATTTCGTGGGTTAAACTCTATGGACAATCACTTCTGAAAACCCTGCTATACCAGGATTATCAAAAACCAAATGTTCATAACATTAGCCACTGATAAGACATTGGGAACAGGTGGCATTTCGTTAGCGGCGAACACGTTAACAAGATTGCCACGCTCCAGAATCAATAACAGGAAATAACACTCTTAAACCTTGGTCCAATTGAGTAAAGCAAAGCACATTTTTAAATCAATAGAACATATTAAAGTTCGATTTGAATGGATTTTCATTGGATAATACAGTCTTGGATTGTCTGGTTCTCGTTTCATACCAGTACTAAAATGATTTATCAATCATGTAAAGTCTGTTGTGTTTGCAAGACGCTGAACATCATTTGTGAGAAAACAAGCATGTCTTTTTAAACATTTATTTTCTATTGCGGTCACACACACACACACATTACCTTCAGAGCTCTAAAGCTGATGTAAAACCTAACCACCAGACCAAACACTGGATATAAAACCATCAATTCAACCTCCTAGTTGATATATGAACACAAACAAGACATACCAGTCTGAAGGCACACAATGACATTGGCACATACACTAATTTCTGATAAAACTATTTGAAAAGAAATGACATAATACTCTTGACCCTTACAGGGTAAACGGGTTAAAAACAACATTGAGGTTAAAGGACACTGCTGCAACTCAAACACTGGCAGCACATTTACCAATACTATTACAGTTTGCATTTTTTTTTTTTAAAAATCAGCTTGTTTTAGATCATAGTGTTATTAGATTAATTACGTCTGCTGACTCAACTGCAGTTATGGGAGCAGGGCACCGTTCCTCACATCCAACCCAAACATCCTCCAGTTGTGCAGATACTTTAAGCTGAGCTAACAAGATTTTTCTCAGAGGCTAGTACTGGTTGCAGCTGTTGCGTTAAACTGATTGTAGCTCGAGAGGAAATCATCTATCACTTTATTTTCCTGGATGTATCCCTCAGTACAACAATGCCAAGAAAACTGCTTTACCTGTGCTAGTCAGATAATTGAACTCCAAAACCGATCATTTCAGCTCATATATAATGTCTGATATAATATACTTGATAAAAAAAAAAAAAAAAAGACGGGAATTATACATGTTTTATTAATATTAGATTAAGCTGTCATTTAGCATAAGAAGAATCCGGTCCATGGTACAATAATTTCTCAAAAACACATTTACAGCTACGCTTTGCCATTAAATGGTGTTTGCAGCAGGTTGTCTGATTTTAAGGCATAGAATGCATCTTTATTTAATAATAATAATATAAATAGATAAAAAAAAGACCTGCACAGACCTCTGACTGGATAATTAAGCTCACTGCCTAAATAAATATTTATAGTCTTGATAAACCCCCAGTAATTTCATATATGGCTTTAAGGTTTAAGGAGCTCAATTTAAGGCCATGCTTTACTTCACAGCCGGTTCAGTTTTCAAAAAGAAGATCAATAACACATCTGCTAGAAGCAAAAACAAGAGAAAAATGGGAAAGAGCAGTATTGAGGCATTCTTTACGTATTAGCATTCCAGCACATTCAAAGGACTTACTAAAATATATAAATATATATATATATATATATACTATATACACTTTAAAAGCAAAATATAATCTAAAGTACCTAAAGTATCTGGATGCTTTACAGCAATAATTTACTTTAACTAAACTGAATCAGTTTGTCACCATATGTAATCAAAATGTAGCTGTGGCTCATCTTTGATAGTACAGTACATCATTTTTAGCGGACATCACGCAAGTCACACAAACAGAACGTGACAGGAGGAATTGTTGACATTCTGCTTGATTATCTGATGCTCCCCTCAAAAGCCTAAATTAGAACAACAGCAATGGAATCATATAATGTACCAGATTTAAAGAAATCGATCCTAAAAGTAAAAATTCAAGTTTCAATTGACCTAAAATTCAGCTGTTCTCTATAATAGTCTGAACTGATTATGAAACGTATAGCGACATTTTAAGGCCCATTTCAAGGTGAGTTCTGACTCAAATACAATGACATTTACGTCTATGAAAAGACTTTAACAGGACCGATAGATACATATATGAGACCACACTTTCCTACCACCACAGACAAACAATAAATATCCAGTACATATCTGTCCATTAAGTCATACTGAATGAATCTGATCAACCACCCTGTCTGACTTTCGACTGAGAAAATAAGAATATTGTTACGCTGAGTAAAATTGTAGTTAATGCTTTCCTTTTATCCTCACTCAATTCCCGTGTTTCAAATCACACACAAATATTATCCATATCGATAAGGCTGTTGAAGCTGTTAGATATTTCACCTCCCCCACATTGAGAACAAACAGCAACGAGAACAACTTTGGTTTGCTTCAGAAGAACATGACCATCACAACCACAGGACAGTGTGGGACAGATATGGGACATTCTCACCAATTAGCATTGTGGTTTTCTTTAAAGTCTGTTGGTTTCCTCTTTCGTACAACAAAATAGATACTCTGGGTGACATACATGGCCGAGGGCTTTGATGAGGCTTATTCAGGGCTCTCGGGATCAAAATCGTCACCCATTTGGTAGCTGGAGCCCTGGGTGGAGTAGGAACGGGTCTTCATTGAGCAGTCAGAGTCCATCAGAATTGCCTGAGAAAAAAAGATAAGAAACCATCATTAGTGTACAGGACACTGTACAGCTGTTACATTTATCTAGGGTGATGTCATATACAAACCACATCAAAGCAAGTATACTGTGTGTTTACATAGACTCAGCATTTACACATGAATTATGTACTGTTTGCAGGAAACAATGTAGCACACGAATTGATGTCGATTAATAATTTGTTTGCACAAAAGATCATGCAAAAGATTGACGTGAAAGAGTAGCAGTGTACAGACGGAACGGAAGAAAATGTTTGGAACACCATTCTGGAATCACAAATTCTTATTTATATAATGTGACATTTTGGAAAAGCTTAAGTTGCTAATAATCCTCTGTAGACGTGCAGTTATGAAAGACCACATGTGACAAATAATAATATAATTTAGGATTCGATTCATTTATTAAATTAAACAAAATACCATTGTAAGCTTTCAAAAACTGACAAATAGATGTATTTATACATAAATAAAAACTTTAATTTATTCCTAAAATAAATTATTATACAGTATTTATATATTAAAAAATCCTTTTCAAATGTGCAAATAAATTAAATTCTGAATAAAATAAATAAATGATACCTCATTTAAATGTTTAGAATGTTGAGTCTTTGTAATCATTTAATTTGGAAGATTTCACACCCAATGGAAGCACCCAGTGACATCATCGGTTATGGGCGGAGCTGAGCTAACTAGCAGAGAGACGTTGGGTTTAGTGCTCTGTGATTGAATGAGGCTTTAATAAAGATGTACAGATCCGGCTTGTGTGTGTGTGTTTTCAGGAACAGTGTAGTGTTCCTCTTGAGAAAGAAAGACCGTGATGCTTGGCTTTGATCATGCAGCATTTGAGGGCAAATGCACAAGTCTTTTCAGATCAACATCACTCTTTGATCTTAGCTTAAGGGCATCCTGCGCAGTTTTTATTTGTAGCTATTATGTAACATAATTTCCTATTGCAGTCATATTCTATCATGTCAGTGACTTAAAGCTAGAGATGAAATCAAAATCAATACATGAGAGAGCGGCAGGTGGACATATGGTTATTATTGGAATAAAAAAAATGAAAATAATGAAGAGAATATGGAGTCAGGATACATCCTTCTTTCATTTTGCACCAAAGTGCATATGTATAAATTGTAAATGTCACTACAATTCTTATTTAATATCCATGTAAATGGTCACACTTTATGAGTAAAACAGATTTCAGATGAAAATTACTTGGAATTATAAATATATGGAGCTGTAACACTGCATTAATACTTGTGTTTGAGAGTGAGTAGACTGGTATGAATGCAATGTATGTTGAATTGATGGATGACATGTTGTGGGGTCTGACCATCTTTTCTTCGTTGGCGGGAGGACTTCGTAGGAAGAAACAGAGAGGAGCAAACAGGATGTCTACCACACCAATGATGGTCATGAGCCAGGGGAAGCCGATGCTCCTCGCGATCGCCCCGCCTGCTGATGGACCTACACAACACACACCAGTGTTAAATGCTACTGCTGAATGTTAAACTTCCAAAGAAATTCAAATTAATACCAGAATTGGAAAACTTACCAAAAGCGAAGCCCATGCAAAAGGCGACATCAGCAATGGCGTACACACTACCGTACACAGACACGTGCCTCAGATCTACGAGGTAACCCATGATAGGCATCATGGAGGAGTCCACCATACCTGCAGACCACAAAATATGCACTTCGATTTTATTTTCATCACAAATTAAATAGTAAGTATTTGTTTAATGTCAGGTTTAAATTAATTATTGGAAAGGTGGAGCACCTCTACAGTAAGTAATTATATCATAGTAAGTATACTCTTAAATTCTAAGTAATGAACTTTACACTATTATTGAATTAAACTGAATCAGCTCGACTTGACATTAGTACAATAATAATTTAGATTAACTTCTAATACAGATAAAGAAGCAAAGCTCACCTATTGCAAATCCAACTCCAAAGTTTGGCACAATGAGTCCATATATGTCTTTTGCAAGAGGCACCTGTTGGACAATGAGAAGCATGGAATACAGGAAGCTGCTACATATATATCTTATCAATTATAATTGATTATGTGAAAACAGCAAATGCAGTCAAACATTCTGTAATACAGAACCCCTGTTTTGTTCCTTTTTATAACCTTTATAACCCTGATTGTTTTTTCCATAAGAAAAAATCCAAATGTGTACTTGACTCTCATGTGAACTTGTTTTCCAGTCTAATCTGATAATCATCTATAAGAGAACAGACTGTCTTCCTGCTAAGCAGGATACATCCAGGGCAAAGAGAGTCAGAGCTATAATGTCTAAATAAACTTTCTTTCCAGCCCTCAACTGCACTAGAACGAACTATCCTATGCCTCTGTGAGCCACAGCAGAAAAGAAAGGACAGAAAAATGTGTTTAAATATTTATAGGCATGGTGTGCTCCTTGAGAGAAGTTAATCTCTAGCAGGGATTTGGTCTAAAAGAACTTACACAGAGAATGCTGATTCCAACCAGAAGCATCCCTATAAGTGAGCACAGCCATCTACAGAGAGAGAGAGAGAGAGAGAGAGAGAGAGAGAGAGAGAGAGAACAATTGAAGATGAGGTCAACAAATGTCTGCTGTTCTGAACCAGAGGTTGCTGGGGACTAAGACATTCAGTAATAAACCTAGGTCATAAAGCTCAAACAACAGCACCAGTCCTAATAGAGATGCAAAAAGTGCTTGAAATGTCACAGTGTAAATATATCAGCCCTGCTGAGTTTTTCCACTGAAGATTCAAATGCTTTGCCCAACGCACATGCACATGTCATATTAGTCCAAAATTAACACCAAGTTTGCCCTGTAAATTTATTAGAAACTGTAGCATAATACATTGTCAACAATTAAATTGTATAACATTTCATTTTGACATTGTACGGCTCATGAAAGTGAGCTTTTTTGGGTCAGTAACATTTAATTTTTAAATTAATTTTATCTTTCATTCAGCAAGGCTGGACTTCATCGATAGTATCAAAAGTGATATTAGAGACATTTTATAATATACCAGACGATTTCTATCTTACATAAATAAATAAATTCTATTCAAAGAATCCCAGGAAACAAAAAACAGGTCTACACAAAAATATTCAGCAGCAAACTGCTTTTTTTTCAGCATTAATACAAATGTTCATTAAGCAGCAAATCGACATTTTAGAATGATTTTTATATAATAAATAATTGTAAAACATACTGTAAGATAACATTAAAAGTTCATTAAAAGTAAAAAAAACAAATACACAGCATGCTGCTGAGACTGCTTTTTAAAAACACAATTACAAAACCTGGCGACAGAAACTCATTTAGAGCTGTTTCAAAACAGAGGAAGCTGATAGCGAAGCGGCGGAAGATAAGGCAAGAGAAGTAGGAAAAAAACACATTAATTTCCCTCTCCTACCTCCCCATTTTGTGAGCCAAAACGGCAAAGATGTTGGTCCCTATTAGATATGAGATGCTGGCTGGCAAGAACGCAACCCCTAAAAGGAGAGAGGAGAGAGAGAGAGAGAGAGGGGAGAGCTCAGATAAGACAACACAATATCAGTTTGATCTCAAAGCTGCTGTTCGCCTCACAGACGCTGTTATGAAGCTGCTTCTCTCATTCTCCCGCTCCTTCTCTTTCATTAGCTCTCTTGCTTTCCTTTGCCTGCCAATGACACCTCAATATCCTGCCAGACCAAAGACACTCCCTTTCCCGCCCTCACTCTCCCTGTGTCTCTGCTTTCCTGTTCTCTTTATTATCTTTTAAAGCACAGCAGGAAAACTGTGGAGAAACCCAGAAGAAACAGCAATTGTGAAGTATGTGGAAATTAATTTTAAAACTATTTTACTACTACTGTAAATTTACCACATTTTTAAACAAAGAAAAGAAAAAAAGAAAGCTATTTTCTTCTAAAATGCTCATAAAATTGAATTCTCATTATAATTAAAAGAAATTCATTCTCATTACTACAATGGAAAAAAAAGTCTCATTCTCATTATTATAATAAAGAAAATCATCCAGTTCATTTTATAATAATTAAAATCAACATTGCATTCAGTAAAACAAATACTAATATTATGTTTACTAAAAATTGGGCTTTATTTTACAATTTAAATCATAACATTTTTAAATTACGGCAGTTTCAGAACTCATAAGGTTGTGAGTTGATGGGAAGCTAACAGATTAATTAAATTTTAAAAAGCTGAAAATGTAAATTAATAAATAATACTATTAAAATAAATAATTTGCTGTAAATACAACCTGGCCTGTTTTATTGATATTTACTTTAGCTTTTTAATAATATTCAGTGTCTTTATCTTGTGTCCCTAATGTAGGATGAATATACTAATACTAATACATACTTTTGTCTTTATTTGCTGTTTCTTTCACTTTGTCCATACTTGTTCATTGTAATTGTCGATAATGAATTCATTGTAATTTTGTCTATCTTGCCCACAGTAACCATTTCTCTGGAAAGACGGGAACTGAAGAAATGTGTAAGTGTGCACATTAACAAGAAGTGCTTTCTCCAACCTAGCTGCCATTTCCTGGGACACATAGTCTCCATCATCCAGATGGGCAGAGCTGGCTCCAGCATAGCAATGGCCATGTTAGCAAAACAAATAGAACCTGAAAAAGAAAATGACGAGGGTAAGTGATTCATCCTCTGAAGAATTCTGTCTTTCTGTCCATCTCTCCCCCTCCCTCAACGCCCATTCTTTTCCTTTCTCAGATATAATAAACAGCATCATCTTGCCCCTGCACTCAGGCCAGTGTAATTGGAGAGGAGGGGAGGCAGAGACAAACACAGATGTGTTTCTTGACCACTTCACTCTCTCTCTCTCTCTTTCTCACATATACACACACTTGACACTTTCTTATCCTTCTCTCGCAGACAGATGACCCTCTTAAATGTGTCACACCCTCCAAAGCACATCTAATGCCACACATCATTTACTGAATCAATGGTTTCCTTCTTTACATATATTCAAAAACACACAATACTGAATCCCTTTAAAAAAATAGGGCACTATTATTTTTGATAAAACAGAGGGAATGAACGGTTCATTGGTATTTACTGGACTGACCTGCTGCGATGAGGATGTATGGATCCTTCATGAGGGCTATTAGGGAAGTTCCTTTTTGGCTCTGGAAAAAAAATTAAAACATCAATCCATTAATATTGTGTTTTTGCAATTGTACAAATATACCAGCCCAGTCGCACGTTTTTTTTTCGTGGCACGGACACGATTCTTACTCGACTTTCGTGAGTCCAGCACGAATGGATGAATCCATGGAGTCGTGCTGGAGTCACGAAAATAACTAAATAATCGTGCCCCTGACACAAATAAATAGATTAAAGGATAATTTTGTGATATTGTCACGACCTGCCGTGCGACTGGGTTTACATCAGTGCTACAGTGGCCCTTGCCAGAAAAGTTTCTGGCCCTTGCCAGAAAATGTTCTATCATATGCTGAAGAAAAAAAAGAAAGTGTCACAGGAAACAAATGCTGTGATTGTTGAAAATGACCTTTCGTGCAGTGTAACACAGCTCTAAGTGAATAAAAACACCCTGCAAAGATTTAAATCTGAAAGAGCACCACCATGCAATTAGTGTTTCTCAAAAGAAGAAGTCGACTCTCAATCAGGGTCATTTTTAAAATGATTCCCAAGCCGTTTCATGTTGACGTCAAAAAGAAGCATATTCCCTGCCCACTTTTCATGTCTTATCTGAATGGAAATGCTAATTTATTCTTTGCCGCTATAGGTGCTGCTTTTGTAGCGTTAAAAACTTGGGACCACGGCTTTAAATGAAATCGTTTGGCAAAAAAAATAAAATAATTGAAGGAAGGAGTCGTTGAACAATTAAGGTAAAAATAAATGTAGATTATAACAACATATTTTTGACCTTGCATGCACGTCAACCTGTTGTTTGGGACTCCCAAAACCAAAATATGAACCTTTCATAATCCATAATAGGGGAACCTTAAAATAAATGGCCAATAGATTTCTGCTGTATCTGAAGTGAATATCACAACTTTCTGGAATGTTTTCTTAATTAAAGCAAAATTTTACATTTACTTTATTTGTCAGGATACACTAAGAGAGACATTTTTTTATTTGATTCCATTCAATTAACAATTCTGGCCTCAATCAGGATGTACGTCAGGGTATGTAATTCTATTTGAGAAATCTTGCCCTAGTCACCACAGCGGTTCCCATGGAGATGGGCTCCTTAAGAGTCACACAAGACAATATATATAGTCTGTTACCTTTATTACACCTCTAAGCGATCAGTGAAAAGAAGATCACAAACCACTTTGTGAGTGACAAAATATACCAGTCTTAACTCTTCATATTGATGTGGGAATTGTGGCATCTCTAGTGCAAATGCCCAGGCTGCATTTTTCGAAGAGTTTGAAAGATTTAAAAAATATTCTTTATTTTAGCTTTAGGTATGAATGTTTTGCCATGGGATGGTAACGCATATTAGTTAACAAAGTATTCATTTATTTAAGTGATTAAAAGATGATGCCTATTTATACTGTTAAAATTATTTTATTGCAGCATAGCAATTAAAAACATTTGTTGGCTGATTGGAAACCTTGCTCTGGTTTTACTCAAGCATCCTAGCAAAAACACTGACTCAACTGATGGCGTCAATTTGGGGAGATGTATTTTCGTCATCCAACCAATCCAAGACAAGGAGACTGTTTAGGTAACATATTTGAAAACAATAATTCTTTAACATTTAACATTTTCAAACTAGTCTTAATAGCATTTTACAAGAAATGCCTGGACTGACAGTCACTTTTTTTGGAGTATGTCACGAGGCATCGACTGACAATTACCCCCCTTATTAAATCAGCACTTCTTTACACCCCTTCACTGCATGTGCTGCTTTTCTTCAGACATGTCCCACTCAAAGCCCCCTGTCAATTTCAGTGGTACTGTCCACTAAGTTAACCAGGTTAATTAATTCTGTGAATGGTCTCATTGAAGGTCGCGACCCCCAAACAATTAAACTTCGCTCGCTGCTATTGTTTCCCATAATCCTTTCGGATACACTCAAGGGAGAAGGATCTGTCTGAATATATCTAAAGCATTAATGATGTGATTGATTACTAACTTTTGAGAATACAGGTTCCTCACTTTCTGGCCTTAGCTGTGATATGATGAAACTTAACTTTTTTATCTGATCTGCTTAAAATATTACCTTTATGTCACATAATTGAACAAGTGTGAGCTTTTAAGTCTGTGTATATTAAAATATTTACTGCTACCTTAACATGTTATTATCTTTCAAATCTCTAACTGACAGTTTACAAAAATAAAGGTTCCAAAATAATTTTCTTGCAGCTACGCCATAGATGAGCCATTTTCAGTCCACTATACTTTTTTTATGATTTTGTTTTTTCTTAGTGTGAGGAACATAATCCAACCAACATTTTTTAAGGTAAAAAGGTTCAATGTTTCTTCATTAAACCATACATTTCAATAAAGAACTTTATTTTTTAAAAGCACAGAAACATTTCCCATTAGATTTCTTTTTAAGGTTATGTATTGCTGGAAAATACTGGGTTAAATGCTTCATTCCTCATAAAAGATGACAGAATCTCACAGATAACCCACAAAGAGCTACATAATACACACTCTCTGTAGGGGCACTTGGGGTCTCTGTAGTAACTGATACCCATCAACCCCATTGATCAAAGTCAGACATGCTTTGATTGGATCAGCCACTCCACTGTACATTTCCTATTACAGTGACGCAAACCAAAGCATGTTTCCAAATACACAGTCCCTTTACACACGTCTCTATAAACATGCTCTACAGTCTACACACACATACACTGTAATCCATATAAATATATTTTCAATCCCAAATACATATTGAGGTTTAAAAGTACCCAGTGCAAGACTCAAACTCCCTTTGCATTCTAGTCCTTTTACTGATAAGACTAGACCAATCATAGTACGAAACACACATCATCCCTAAAGCTGCTTCTACCAGTTTTTGCCCACAAGAAGAATATCAAGCAAAGACTAAATGTAATGTGGAGTTTCCTGTAGTTACATTTCCCATTGAAGTACAATAACAAAATGACAAAAATGACCAAAGCAATTACAAAAATGACAATTATGATTAAGAGACAGTGCAAATCTTTTGCTACTGTAGGTCATAGTAAGCCTCTCGCTTAGAATATTACACCAAATATTAGACCATTTTAAATCCCAAATATCAGTGGAGCTGAAACCCAAGTAATGACACCTAAACACTCATTCTTTGTCAAAATGCTCACACAAAGCCTTTCCAAAGCAGAGCTTTATCTTTCGGTGAGTATTAACTAAACCACCCCAAAAATATTTAGATCAGATCATGAAAGAAGGTATTGTACTCACCTCCGGTTCGACCTTCGAAGGCTGAAGCACAAATAGCTGCAAAGCTGCTCATGAAAATAAGAACAACAACAAAAAAGCAGACATCAGATATGAAAGACAATATTGCTCAGCATCAGAAATTATAATGAGTTTCTGTCACCAGCATTTCATTCCATATATGTATCAAATTGAGATTTCCATTGATTTGATGTTGGAAAAATGTTGGCAAGCTTAAAAAAAAAGAGACTGGTGAACTCTCTCACCTCCATCAAGCACTGCCAGCACTGCCAGGATAAGGAAAGGAGCCGTCTTACCGACAAACTCATACATGACACTGCCAAACGGAGGACCAACTGCACAAAACAAACAGTTTATACAGTGTACTAAACACAGACTTAATGCACTGCACCTCAAAGTATCTTCAAGTATCTTGACGTTTACAACATGCTTTGAATGAACACAGGCCACAAATCCAATACTAATTGCCCTGCAGAGCGTTCACATAACCGATCTTATCAAACCACAGTAAGACAATAAATTGCCCTGCAACAACAATCCATTTCAAGTCTCAGACAATCCATTTGAATACAGTGTCATAGGTTTTAACTGAAATTATTGTGTTCTATTTTTCTGCTGCTCTTCACTTGATTAACAACTACAGTATTTGTGCACTTATACTGTATGACGATAGCAAATGTAATCACTTAGACTTACACACAAGATAGCTCTTATCTGGTGGATCCCATTTTTTTTATAATACTTTACTTGCCATAATGAATAAAATAATGGACTATCAAGGATTAAACATCCCGCAACAGTGGTTACAGCATGACATCATTAACGGGAAGCACTAGGTTCAGGCCCCACTCAGGGCATTTCTTCTGACCACTGCTCTTGGGCTTTAAACGTGCCACTTAAACTTACCTCCCAATCTTAAACTCCAAGGCACTTAATTCATTACCATCCAACTTTTGTTTCTCTTTTTGCTTGGTATGCGTTTCAAGCGGTAAGAGTTATGATTCGAGATCTGTGCAAACCTAATTTTGCAGTTGCAAAATATTAAAAGAAATCCTAAACATACAGTACACACCCAAAACTCCCATGGCTAATCCTCCCAGGGCAATTCCTATAGCATTTCCTCTTTCCTCATCATCTGTGTAAACACTCGCCAGCATCCCCATACCTGGATAATGACAGATGGAAGTTAAAGTGGTTAATGTTATTTTTCTTGTCTGTCATATTAGTATTATATTAGTATGTCTGCTTATATAGTATTTCGTGCAATTGATTTCTTTAGCTTTTTTAGCATCCATTATTGACGTCACCAAAAAAATAAAGTGTTTTTTGGGGTATAAATAAAGTGCTTTCAAAATTATTATTAGCTATTTAAGCAATAAACCAAAAATAAACTTTAACACAAGCACCTGAACACCACATTAACAGTGGCTTTATGCATACAGAGTTCTGAGAACATTAAAGTCAAGTGTGTTTTAGCACACTCAGGTTTACAAATTGTGCACTAAATAAACATTGAACTGCACCCTTTGACAGCATCCTTTTGTATTCTAAGGTAAGGTTGCACACGATCTGTTACCTGCCACAGAAGAACAGGATGAGCCAACACCTTGTAGAGATCTGGCCAAAAACAGCAACGTATAGCTCGATGAAAACGCAAACACTTCACACAGAGCAAAACGCAGACAGGAGAAAAAGAAAAGGTAGACTTATTTATCATAGAAATACACACAACAAATGTTTGTAGCTACATCATACAGTGTATAATTCCTTTTCATAAAGACGCATTTTTTCAGAATGATGCTTTATGTACTCACTTAGGGTTGACACAAACATGATGCAGAAACCAGCAAACATCGGGATCTGGTATCCTATTCTGCAATTATAAATATGGAACTTCTTGAACCTCTTGCACCAACATTTTCCATTTGACCACGAACATTCAATTTGCAGTGCTGACAAATCAAGATGTTATTTTACTATAATAATCATAAGATCATATAAATAATGTTTCTGTTTACTTTTTACTTCACATTTTGTGAGTTGTGATGCTTAGTGCATTACAAACGGTGATGTGCATTACTACAAAATATTATAACCGACTGATACCAAGATTTTGCCGTGCATACTGAGATCCGTTCAATGCAGCGGTGCTGAATGAAACTAGACTGGCCAACACTCAGAGGGGCACATGCACGAGTGATCACACTACTGCTGATCACTCAACAGACAGAGACAGAAAGAGAATTGCACTGCAATATTCACCTTACTTACACTCCATTTACACTCACTGCATGCACAAACATATCATGCTTCTTTTGAAAGAAATGCTCTTTGCTGTACTTTCACAGATAAATGTATGATTTGTCTTAACCCACCTGTTGGTTAGAGGCCCTATGAAGGGGTTAGTAATTAACTGTACTGTTGCTTTAGAGGCAAATAACAGACCCACTTTCACATTCTCATTCAGAAGCTGTTCATCTGCTTTGGGGCAGTCGGATTTATTTTGAAGGGGTGTCGCAGAAGTATGGGCCAGGGTCATTGGGCTAGCTGTGCTCATCTGTGGGCTGAAATCGGTCAGGCGTGTTGTGTTATCGTACAGAGACACAATACTTTGAAAGGTGCCAGATGGGGACAGAGGGGACATGGAGTGATTTTGGACCGACTGAGCAGCCTCGTCGTCCACTGTGTACAGGTAGCTTGGAATAATAGGCACTACAGAGAGGAAAGAGAAGAGATAATAATAACCATGATGAGACACCGTTATGGTTCATTTGTTTAAACATAATTTTAATTAATATCCGACATTGCAATTAGTTTTAGAATCAATGTTTACCAATCATTTTCCAGAAAAAAACAAAACAAAACTAAAGTTCAAAGATTTATCTAGCTGTGTAACACCATACTTGACCTTTCAAGTGAACAATTGGGTTTGTTAGATGCGTTTGACATTATCATGCGTAAATAACCCACAGGCACACCGTGTGCGATAACGCTTAAAAGCCTCTTCATTCAACACCTGAGCTAAAGAACGACAGGTTCATTTTCCGCCTGGTTCCATCTGTATGTACACACGGGCCATATTCATCGTGTGTATTATTTCCAGCTTAATTGCCGTGCCCGTTTCTTGGCTCGAGGACATGAGAACAAACAGACAGTTTGGCGCGAGCCTCAATGTCACATTATATGAGAGCGCGCGCGGACGGAGCTGGCAGCCTTAGAGGACATGATACTTTAATTCAGATCAACTGCAGCTACTTAGAAATGAGTCCTTTAGGATAGTTAAAGGTATTTTATTTACTATCTTAGGCATATTATTCAGATTTGTCATTTTACGTCCAATGCATGCAAAGTTTTTTTTAAATAATTTTAATCAATCAATTGAATTAGTACTGCAAAACTGCTTTAACAGATAATTAATAAATAAAGAATCATAACATAAATTCAAAAACATTATTTTCAATGCTAATTTTATTGAAGAAGACCCGCCCTATTTTAATTATAACAATTATATATTCTTAGCGAACCTTCGAGTTTCGTTTGAATTTATATCGTTGTGATGCATATATAATGTAAGTATGAAAATATAGGATTATATGAAATAGTAAGTTTCGGGAATATTATAGATAAATTATGAAAGCATGTTATGTGATAATATAGGCTATCGTTAAATGCAGCATATGTGTATAAGGCGTGTTTGCATGAACAGTTTATCATTGGTCGCTGAGAGATAGGCTATGTGCTCTCATCATATGTGCCTGCGCACGTAACAGGTGTGAACAACAGTAGCACTTACCGACCACCGTCAACAGCATGTTGTCCAACAGCAAAGCAATGAAAACGATCAACAGAATCAGCCTCCGAGACTGTCTTTCTTCTCTTAGCCATGTTAATAAACTAAAATCTCTAAGAGCATCAAATAGTCCCATCTTATTAAAATCCAATTGCCAAAGAGCGAGTGAAAAAGATCCTGCAACAGTACAAAAAAAAGATGTAATAGAACATCAGTGCCATCAAAACATTATATAAAATGTGTTATTATTAATACTGTACATAAATAAACTTAAGGGGATGGTTACTAATATGAGAGAAATATGCAAAATATTAAAGTAGATGTACACTTTTATACAATTATAAATATATGCACTGAAGCTCTCTGAAAATAATAAACTATCAACAACTATGATTTTCTCTTTCTTATGCTAAGTCTAAATATTTGCTATAAATAATACACCCAGTATGGTTTTAATTCTTACCTTATAAGCACATTTGCATTGCGCTTTGCTGTCAGATCCCGGGTGAAAGGCACGCTGGATGCGGAGTGTTTTAGTTGCTTGCCTGCTGCTTGACGTCACGCTGTTTCACAGACAACTCAAATGGGGTGTGCTGTGACACGGACGAATGAACCGTCACACAAAAATGAGCATGGCAGGAGCACCTTATTTACTGCTTTTGTTCTTATGTAGAAATCTATTTACAGACTACATCATTTAATATAAAGTTAAATAAGTGATTTATAGGCTATCATATTTATAGCATATAATATTAGTCGAATGTGTGCTTTGAGATTGTGATGCTGTTGTTCTAGACAACTTAACTAGTTTTGAGAAGTTATTTGCAGATTGAGAGTTGCGATCACTTGTTGAGTTTAACGGCAACACCATCATGTCCTGATATCCAAGTGTTTAAGCGCGTTTCACTAGATGGGTGAAATCGGCAGTATGGCAAGCCGTTTTAAAATTTAATCTATAAACCGCACTAGTATCTATTTCCATGTTACTAGTACTTATTTTTTAGATACTAGTATATTTTCCATTAAATAGTGCGTATTCATTAATAGTATTCATTACTAGTACTTAATCATTAGATGCTAGTACTTAATCATTAATTACTAGTACTTATTCCAATAGTGACTGGTACTTAATTAAACTCTCCTTGTTAAGACAAGAAGTTTGTTTTTTTCTTTCATTTTGTACATTTATTATTTAATTAGAAAAATATATATTTTGCATATAGGCCTATTTATTTATTTTTTAAAATAATTTTAGGTGCCATTAGCAATTTTTATTTTATTTTTTTCTCTGTTCACACAAGCTCAAGTGATGTGACCATTCGTGTGACTCCTCACGTTCTGATGCCTTTTGCTTGTATAAAATTAATCCATGAGAATAAATTTAGCTGTTTTAATGTTTCACAGCCACGTATCAATTCAAATTTAATTATAATTTAACATAATTTTGTCAGTTAATAATGGGTTAATGACCGTCGGTCAATTTGAAAAAATAAAATAATCGAAATTCCTATTTCCAATGCAGTCTAATAAAAGTTTATCATAAAAAATATATATATAATACAACTGCACCTGCTTATGAATAACTTATTGCTTGATGATAAAGTATCTAGTCTATAACAAAGTACAAAAATTCTGTTAAAATCATAACGAACTTGTCATATTTAACTGTTATAATTAAAACTCATAATTAACTTGGTACAATCATAATCAGTGTCCAGCTCGGTCCTCCTGTGATGACATGAGGTTTCAAAATTTGATTATTTCCAATTAACGTGATTATTTCTAAATGAAAACTTTAAACAAAATAAGGATATTACTTTTAAATATTACATTTGGAATAGTCAATCACTATTTCACCATAATATGCAAAACTGAGTATTTAAGAATAAATAATAAATAATAAATATAGCTGCTAGACAAAAGCAAACAATAAATAAATACAAATAAAATAAACAAATACACTTACACTGGAGAAAAACATAAGGATTTGCAAATGTGAACCTCAGAATTATTACTTATTTGTGTTATTTTTAGCCAAGTTAGGGTTTTGTGAGCAATGAGGACTTAAATGAGGACTCTAATTTCTTTTCATTAATTCTCGTTGCTGGACGAGTGAGCTTTTCAGTTAGTTTACTCACTGCAGCCTCCCAGCTGAATACCGTGCAGATAAGACCTTTTACTGATGAAACATGAAGAAAATTAACAATGATTGTGACAATGCATGGGTTTATCTGTGCTCTTGAAACCATCTCTGGTATTTTTATAAGAACAAAGTATATTCTGTTTATTGTTAATATAATATACTGATAGTTATTTCAAACAATGTTACAAATGAATTTCAAGTAAAAACATGGCAGTATGCTTTTTTGTTGGACAACAGGTTTGTAATCTTTCCTTGTGTTTTCATTGTAAACAATTAGCAAGATGGGCTAACTGGTTAGCCCTTTTAAATCAAATTTATTCAGCATATTAATGTATTTTATTGCCTTGTTGGCTTTGATTGGACAGTTGAGAGGTATATATATATATATTTTTTTTTTCTGTTCATTTTGACTTGTAATCATTGCAATAGGGACTAGTTTCTATTTAAATACTACTAGTAAGCATTAATAAGATACTAGTACTTATTTTCTAGATACTGGTACATATTCATTAGATACTAGTTCCGATTTAATAGATACTAGAAGTTATTCATTAGGTAATACTTATTTATTAGACACTAGTGTCTTTTGTAATTACTACTAGTGACAATTCTTATCCTACTGGTCAGATCTGCTTTTATACTCGTCTTATGTCATGACTAGTCCAAATGGCTACAGTAGAGTTCAATTTAAAAAATTACTAGTAAAAGAAAAAGTACTAGTACTAGTAAAGTTTTTAATAAATACTAGTATCTAATAAATGTGTACTAGTATCTATTTGAATAAGTACTAGTATCTAATAAATAAGCTCTAGTTTCTAATAAATAAGCAATAGTAGCTAAAGAATAAGCACTATACTTAATGAAAAAGATAGTATCTGAAAAATAAGTACTAATGTGAAAATAGATACAAGTACGATTTGTAGATTAAATGTTAAAATGGCTTGCCATATCTGCAGCCTCCTCTCCTTCATTACAGCTTTACAACAGCGCTCTCTTGTGGCGTTACTAAGAAACTTGGTGCATTTAAGTGTCTCAAAGAAAATTCAAGCTATATTTTTTATATTATACCTCCATCTGTTCAGCTGATATTCTCAAAGAACGTTTTACTAATGGTCCCAAAAATAAAAAATCTGTCTTCACTTATTCACCCTTAAGTGGGCAAACTATTCCTTTAAGTGGAAAACCTTAGAATATTTCTGAATGTTCTCTAAACTTTCAAGACGTAAAATATTTTAATGTTTTTAATGGTTAGGCTAAAATGAAGGGAATTCCATTGTATAATTTTGGAAATCAACTGCAGGTACAGGAATAGGTAGTGCATTTAAAAATGTTAGACAAACCTCATTTCAGAAAAAAATCCATAAAGGTTGTATAATGAGTCATGAGAATATTATTAAATAACAGATAACAGCGAACAGTTCATTAACATTATGGGAGAAATGTTTATCATTTTTCAGCCTGGCGAAATGAGTTAGTTGTATTAAGAATTAAACGTTAGATTACTCTAGCACCAGTTGAGAAAAAACATTGGATAGATATTTTTTTAACATACAAACTCCTCAAATGGCACATAATTATTTGTTTATTCACTCGATTTTTAAAGTGCATGATCAGTTAAAAATATTATTATTTCACAGGCAAGATATAACAGGTGCTCAAGTATATATTTACATACTAGCTTTTGTATTCGTAAATAAATACATTTTACATACACACTTAAGTCATTACATTGGTGCGACTAACAGAAATGTAATGCATTGATAACAAAATCAAAACATGTCATACTCTTGGCACTGAATACAAAAATTAAATAAAACTATACTGGTTACCAGATATATAATAAATACAAACTTGCATGCACATGAATAAATTGCCAGATTAAGTGGATTTGAATAAGTGCATTTCTGACAAGCTAATAAACAAAAACAATGTCTCGTGCAATTTCCCTTGCATTTGGGTGAAATAGTAATCAGGAGTGTACAGGATACAAGCCAGGATACAAGTGAGCTTCTTTCTCCTATATTTGTTTAATGCAGCTGGACTACGGTTCAATTCCCTTCAACCCATGTGCATTAAACTGGCAGTGATACAGTTATTAAAACACATTATCATCTTGAGCAGAGAATGCTTCTGCTTTCCTGTTATAATTTCAGGTGCCATTAGCAAAGCCACAAAAAACAACTGTTTCTTTCTGCCTTCAGTTACTGTGTAGGTCTTTGTGCATTCCTACCTTGCCCATGCTAACAGACTTTATGCACCGCCTGTAAAAGCTAACAATTTGTGATTGGCCGAGTTTGAAGGCCATACTCATAATGGCCATGCCTGTGATAATAAACAAAAAGGTAACCATGAAGTAATTCGGGTGTTCAGGCACAATGTCACCAAAGCCAACTGTGGTCAATGTGATGAAGGTAAAATAAAAGGCGTCAAAAGGGTCCATCTTTTCCCAGAATCTCAACATTTGACTGCAGATCACCATATATGCAAATACCACCAGCAAGATGACCAACAGAGGGACATTAATGTGGTCCATCTCCTTTCCGATGCCAATGAATAACTTGGTGCTAGCATTTGTGGCTGGCATACGCTCAAGGTCAGGGCATGAGTAAGATTTTCTCAAAGAGGTTTTGAGCTTGAAGTTCTCCTTAATAATCATGCGGTCAAAGATCTCTGTGTTTTTACGTATCTGCAAGGAAGTGCGTCTAAGGGGCGACTGGGCATTTATCACCTGTTGAATATTCCTTTTCTCGTGCACCACGACATCTTGGCAAAATATATAGGTGCCGTCGGTATCAGCACCTTGAACTTGTTTTGAAGATGATGCCTTTTCATTCCTGTGAATGCATGAGTGTTCTCTGAAGAAAATTCTGAGGCGATTGTACGCTTTAGAAAGAAGAACAGCTAAGATATCTCCCACATCTGAGATGACTAGCAGCATGAGAGGGATGCCCACCATCGCATACAGGATACAAGCCACCTTGCCTTTATTAGTCACTGGATAAATATGTCCATAACCTGTTATACAAGAAAAACAAAGCAGTGTTTACAGAATTTTCACTTTTTTTACAGCAATGGATCTCAGCACTGGCATCTGCTGGATGTCATTACCAGTGCATCAGTAATGCAATGTATATAACACATAATAATAATTTATTGCTTTCATATAATGTGTCCATACATTTATTTGAAATTTTAATGTTATGCTTGCTATATCTTATTTTATCAAGTAGTTTCTCCCCGAGGTTTACCTGTTTTGCAGTCCCATTTAGTTCAAGCCTAATAGTCTTGATGTAAAAAATAAATATGATACAGAAGGAAAGTATAGAGAAAGATGAACTCATCTGGACTCATAAGCCTCAGTTGCATTAAAAGCCAATGCTCATTAAAGTTAGCTGCTGAGATAATCAAAGATACGCCCCAGCTAGATAACATAATGGACATCCACAGCAATAGACTGCTGGCACTTCTGCATAATGCTTTTCTGCAGGATGCTCGGAAATATGAAAGTTTACATTCAGTTAAGATCTGAGCTGTGGTTAGCTATAACTTAAAATTAGTGTGAAGAGAGATTTTTTTCCACAGCTGTGAATGTAAAAGAATAAAGATGTGACACTGAATACAAGACAAAAACATGTTTTGCTTCCGTGTGCTTCTGTATAATAAATCATGATTTGATTCCTATGCCTCTCTGAAAAGAGGCCCATTAATTGTTTACTGGAAATGGTTTAGCTGGTTTGGGGCTTCTGTATTGAGAAGCACAGTTATCGGTGTCTGGAACTTGTATTTTCCATCCATGGTCACAATATGTTTTCAGCTACAGCCTAGTCAGGCAGTGGGCAGGTCACCTGGATATGTTTGAATACACTTTTTACATGTTTAACTTTGACTTTATCTGCTTAAATTGCTCTATTTTCAAATGTCTGCTCTGGCTGTAAAATAATAATAATTTGTGAGTGGATACAAAATACAAATGCATGTGTAATGCATATTATTTAGTAAGTAAATAACACTTTCAAAGTCCAGAAAAGTATGAAATAGTCCATCTGTCATCAGTAGTTCAACTGTAATGCTGTAAGGTTAAGAGTACTTTTTGTATGAAAATAATTAAAATAATGGCTTTATTCAACAATTTGTCACTGTAACATAACTATGACGCCATTTTGGAGAGTATCTGCTGGATGTAAAATGTGTATTTAATTTTGGGGTGGGGCTGTATTGAGCACCAAAGTCAGTAAAATACACGAAACTACATACAGTTGCTGAAATTACATTAATATCGACTTGATATTTGTGTTTATTAAACGCTGTGCCGGTCAATAAAAGGCTCTTGATAATATATTCAATATATGCTTGTTTGGCAAGTGCATAATAAATGAGGACCATGACCATATCATTTACATCATTTATTTCTCAGCTTAAAGCTAGTTTTCGTCCATTGAATTGAATGCAAGAAACTAAATAGAAGTCTTTTTTAGTGTCTTACACCTTCCACAGAAGTCTCATCCAGTTTATACTCACTGATCTTAATGGATAGGCACATGATTTGAAAAAAGTAACACATAATCGTTGACATGCTGATGGTGACACCTGTTGCCTGTCTTATCATTAGGCTGGTAACTGTGGGCAACGGTACAATTGTGTGTGTGCACTGAAAGAGACAGCCAAAGGTCAGAGCTTCTCAAGCAGATAATAAACTCAAGGGTGCAATGAGCTCAACAACACCTCGAAACAGGGAGACTGCAATATTTCGGTTCAAGTTAAAGCACAGGAAAACAGTACTCTTTTCAAGCTTTGTGAAGTGACAGAAAAACAAGGCCACTCACCTACGGTAGTGAACAATGTACAGCAGAAGAAAAGTGAACCGTAGAAGCTCCACTTCTGATGTTTCGTTTCATTGCGGTATTTGTTCAAAATGTTGTCTAGTTTGTCGAGTAACGCCTTCTCTTTTAAAGCATCTGATTAATAAAACGAATTTAAAAATGCATTAATATTTACATTACAAATGTACATCAGTTAGCCTACAACACAGAATCACATATAAATAAATCAACTAAAATCATTCAAACGCATTGAGATTAAATTACATATAAGCTGGATGTAAGACCTGTGTGGTTCTGCACTGTCTCCATCACTTTTCTCACCACCACACTGACGCTCTCCGTCTCACTGTCTGTCTCCTCAATGTGGTGAAAGATCAGCGCGCCTAAAATCGCATATAAAATGAGTGATAAAATGAGGAAAACGTGAGGAAACAAACGCCAAAACAGTCTGGCGCATCTTGTTTTTTTCGAGACTGACTTTCGTTCTTTTTCTTCCTCCATCGTTCAGAGAAGCGAGAGTGTCTGAGGAGATGAGTCTGTGTTCTCATGGCAGCGTGTGGTTATGAGCCGGATGAACACCACCCTGCTGCAAAAGAGAACCACAGACGTAAATTGCCCGTTCAACTTAATGTTTAATAACTTACACAAAGTAGCCTACAGCTTCACGCCCACCAAATACATTCTAGTAGCATTTAACTGATTAAGAAATAACTTTACCATACAGTTTTACTAAGCAGCGTATCCCAGCTGGGAAGTCTATTGTGAAGGCATTGGGAGCGACAGGGACATATGTTGTGAACATTTTAGCCTGAATTGTAGCTGCCCTTGAAACCTGACTGGACATTTGTTGCTCCTAAAATAGGGTTCCTTTTTTTGTCCACATGAACATGCCCAACATAGTTTTTGTTAACATCTGTTAGCTAAATGTAGTTAAGTGTCGAATATGATAATTATGCTATTGTGTTGTTTTGTTACTTTATAATAGGCTATCAGTTTTATTCTATCTTTTGTGGTACCTCATATGTGAAGGAAAAAAAGAAAGCAAGAACACTTCTGGGAACTGTACACATCGGGTATACAGTTACAATGCTCTTCACACATTAACATGATTTTGTAACGAGATGCTGCACTGATTTCATGAATGAATTTCATGAACTGTCATTTCAAAAATTAATTTCAGCACTTGTGCATTTTAGGTGTGGCCTTTGACCACTATCTACACATCAATTAAATTATTTATAGCCTTGCACTTATCTAGCACGTCTGACTCTTGTGCATCTTAAGTGTTGCACCCAGCAAGGTTGTACAAAACCTGCACCGGATGTTAAAGATGCTGAGTTATAGCATAAAAATTCACAAGTGCTGCGCTTGAAAGGAAACGATCTGACTAAAAACATTCCGCTTGCTAGACACATATCAAGACAATCTATATCAAGACACTTTTGCTTTCACTTCAACATCAAACTTAATCTTAAAGCAGAAGCGGTGTGACTACACTACAAGACCCATATAAAGAAAACCATGCTTTGTATATACCATGCTGTCAGAAGCTGTGGCAGCTACATTATCTGGTTAATGTTCTAAATGAGTAAATATTTATACAGAAAGCCATAGTGTTTGCCACACACAGATTCCAGATCAGCTACTGGGCAGATGCAGATTCTTCATGGCCATTGTGGAAAATTATGATGTAATTTTATTGGATTGTAAGCAACATGGTATTCCTCAGTCTGAGATTTGTGTTTGAGTGTTGCCCATAACAGGTGACCACACAGGGAAGTTCCACACATCCCCTAGCCCTTGCATATTTGTTTATTTAATATCCTTGCTGACTTCATTGCAAAAATCTGATTAATCCTCATAAGTCAGTTTGTCAATTATTTGCAACATTCAGTTGAGCAATAAAAAACTGTATAAAAAAAAAAAAAAAAACTATTTCAGTCATTTGAACATCACAGCAATCTAAACATTTATTGTTGGATAGAAAGATATGCTATTTTCACCAGCTGTCTGAACAGGCTAAATTATTTGCATATTATTCAAAATAATATACGTAATATGAAACATCAGCCACTGCCAATGAAATACTGCTTTGAAATAGTTTGGGTGACACACAAGTAAACATGAGGGTATGGATGCCCATTTCTTCAGAAATGTTATTTGATAAAAAAAACATAATGACATTAAAAAGTTAAAGATGAAAGTCAGAAAATAAAAAGATATAATTTTAAGATACGTCAAAATTATGAAATAAAAGCTACATTACAATTACATCAGATTTTAAGATTCACTTGCCTGATATTTGTGAAATGTACTAGCAAAAACTAGGTTAACCACTTGTAAATGATTTCAAAATGATATAAAAAAAAAAGAATCATAATTATGATATAAAAAGTTTTTTTACATCAAAGTACTTGAAGATAAATAATTAAATAAATGATAGTAAGCAATTTACAATTGAAAAATACTGCATTGTGGTATAGTCAACATCGGTTCAATATTCTGTCAACAGTGATGATCTAGATGGGTTAGATCTCATATAAGAGTCATTGTTCAGGAAGTAAGAGCTAATAAAGGACAGCAGTCATCTAATTGATTCTTGGAATGCAGTAATGGAAAATAATGGAAATGCAAAAAAAACAATACAGAATAATACCATTTTTATTCAATATCTGCCCCACTCCTCGTCTCATATTAAGAGATTGTTTAGCACACAGGTTTTCATTAGACAATGTAAAGTAATTTGACAATGCTGGATTTACGATTGACAAAGAAAAGGAAACAAAACAACAACATGCATTTACAGTCAAAAGCCAACACTGCTCACTTCTCAAATCAATCAGTTGGCAGTGTAACACAAAGCTAAATCAACAGTTTATAACAATCTGGATTTATTATTGAAAACTTCAAATCTCTTAGAACCCAACACTGGTTTTTATGACTTTTCCATGGTCTCAAAAAAACAAAACCAAACAATAAAACGACGTGGCGTACAACAGCCATTCATATCCACACTAAATGTTACATACATTTCGCCTGCATTTTGTTGCACATTCACAGGTCTGATTCCACTATCGGTTTCATTCAAAAGACAAAGCATTAAACCGTCAATCAGGCTGTTATTTGGGGGAATAATAATGTTTTTAATGTGTTGGAGAAGTGTGTGGCCGGGCATCTTTATAAAGTGCTTCTGATTATTTTGTGTACAGTCACTGATTGTACATTCACACTTCAGAGATTCATTCAGTCGTTTTCGGTCTACAAATACACCGGTTACTATTTGGTTCTTGCTCCAGGACATTTATAACACTTCCGGCTATTTAGCAAGAAACTCGATGATTCCCTTTGGCTAGCAGAAGCACATTTTGAGCAAACACACTTCACTTTAAAAATAGAAGTCCTCAAATACCTTCTTTTACCGAACCTTTGTAGTTTAAAACTACACATATAAGGGTAATTTACTCTGACAGACGAACACACTTACATCATTAGTGTAATATTGTAAACATTCAGTCCGTATAAATAAATCTTTTCTGACTTTCCTTAATATTAGGATGCTTTCCAAAGCCTAGCTTTGAATCTTTATGAACACTATTTCGCAGTAAGAGACTGAGCTAACCTTGTGATTAAAACAGTGGTGCATTAAATGAGTTAACGAAACACAAGATGCGTTCTGGCACACATCTGCACCACTTTTAGTTGTTTTGCTATGTAAACATACCCGACACAGATATCTGTGACCACAATCATTGCGTTTTGCATGTTAGAAAACGGTTCAGTGGTTGATCAGCCCTTCGGTCGTTGAAGTGTTTTGTCAACGGAACACTATATCCTAAAATGTCAAAACTAGTCCCTCCTTTATTTCATCTGTCTCCAAAGGATGATACTGAAAAGGAAAAGTAATCTTTCCTAATGAATAATTGAACACAATCGTCAAATTATGTGTGCGCTCAGGGCTTGATTTAAAGGATTGTTGTATCGTGAAAGGCAGAACTGCCCTCCCACATTCAAAGCTTAATGATCACAGACCAAACTAAACAATTAGACGTTCCGTTCAGACAGACAGCATCGCAGGTTAACACATTATATAAACGTTTAAAGCATCTACAAGGTGAGTGAACTGATGTATGCGTGTATATATTACACGTGTACGTTCTGTGTGTTGAAATATATATCTGTTTATGGGAGAAAGGCACTAGAAAACACTGAAGCTGTACATGTCCCAGCTTTCAGGAAGGTACAAATCTAAAAAAGATATTCTATTTGGACGACACTTCCTTTGGAAAATAAACCTGCGAAATATTTAGAAAAAGTCCTACTCCAGAATTAATAAAATTATTACAAAAAGATGCTTTAAAAAAAAAAAAAAAAAAAATCTGTTACTATAAGGGTTCCAGTTTATTCAATACAGTTTTGGCAGGTAAATGAACTTAAATGACATATTCCGCCAGACGAAGTCCATCGAGAAGACAACGAAAAGCTGTCTATCAGACCAAGGCCTGGACATTTTGAACTATTGTAAAAGAGCAGCAAACCAAATCCTGCCGTTAGACACCCCGCTCTACATATACATACCTGCTAGGGACATTGAAATGCATCAAATACTACAAAATGATCTGTGTATATGCGTCACAGTGCTCAACCAGTTTTGCAGGGCTTGACGGGAAGAGTAGTTTCTCTTTTAGAGTCTCACAGAGCTCCAGCCAATCAGAAGCCATTGGTCACGACTCACGGGAGTCCAGCTTGCTGTACTTCACGTGGGGGCTCGTCATTATTTGCAACAAGAACGGCAGCTGGTAGTTTCGAGGTACAATGCCACGGACGTTACTCTCAAAGTATTGGAATAGGCAGAACCACCACACACGAGAGAACAGGTTGCCAGTGGAAATTTCCTTTAGAGCCTATGGGGCAGCAGAAGAGATTAAGTTAAGAGATGCAATAGACCGCAGTTTACCAGAAATAGTTCAAATGCAGATGTTACTGGTTGAAGACAGTTAGTGAATTTTTTTTTTTTAACTGCACACCCTCAGAAACCAACTACTGGCTTGATCAATACACTGTAATCAGAGGTCATTCATGTGTACTGTATATATATATATATATATATATATATATGAAAGTATTTTTTTTTTCATGATATCTTGATGAATGTCCATTTTATATGTGTTATATATTACACTTTATTTAATTTTTTTATCTTATTTTTTTTATTTCTTAGCATTAAAATATTTTACATTTACAAAATTGTATAATGGCAATATTCTTTTTCTTGCCATTACTTATTTTGCAGTATATGGATTATTAATTTTGTACTAAAAATGTTGTTTTGTATAGACATGGCAATAATAAAATTTCACATTGAAAAATGGAATCAGATTGTTCAAAGAAACATTTGTAGTGTAATTTCTCTCTCTCTCTCTCTCTCTCTTTCCCTCTCTCTCTCTCTCTCTCTCTCTCTCTTTCTCTCTCACACACACACACACACATATAAATAATACCTTTATTATTTTACAACAAAAATGCAATTTCATTGCAGTTCTATTGAATTCCATTGATTTTTTTTCCCTTCAAAGCTGCGAGCTACTCAAGTAAGAAATGCATATAAATATTGATTACCACTTTAAATATATCTTTAAAGATCAGGTCATATGAGTTTTCGAAAAATATCTTATTTACAGTTTGTAACATAG
>JAUMHP010000072.1:8192042-8205724 GCA_032361065.1 Enteromius trimaculatus | reverse complement strand
GCGAAAATGCCTTGTTGATGCTAGAGGTCAGAGGAGAATGGGCCGACTGATTCAAGCTGATAGAAGAGCAACTTTGAAATAACCACTCGTTACAAAGCATTTGTGAAGCCACAACATGCACAACCTTGAGGCGGATGGGCTACAACAGCAGAAGACCCCACCAGGTACCACTCATCTTCACTACAAATTGGAAAAAGAGGGGGATGTTTTCTTGGCACACTTTAGGCCCCTTAGTGCCAATTTGGCATCGTTTAAATGCCACAGGCTACCAGAGCATTGTTTCTGACCATGTCCATCCCTTTATGACCACCATGTACCCATCCTCTGATGGCTACTAGTAATGTCACAAAGCTCGAATCATTTCAAATTGGTTTCTAAAACATGACAATGAGCTCACTGTACTAAAATGTACTAACAGCTGATACCCTTATCAACAAAACACAGTACTTTGTTTTCTCCAACCTTGAAATCAAATGCAATATAACTGTTGCTATGCAAAACATGTACTCCTTCAGTGTGACCTTGACAAGGTCCTCTTTCAACCCAGCTCCACTCAACACCTGCAACGCTATAGAAACAAACTCTCACAACCTCGCCTCTGCCTGTTATACCTCTGCACCTTAAAGCCTTTTATTAATTAACCTTATTAGTATGCATGTTCTCATAACCATCCCCTAAGCTGGAACTATCTGACTTCTACGTAACTTAGACACTTTCTCCCAGAAAACTAACTCCACTCCGTAGGTCACACATTCACAATTTAATAACAAAGAAACCACTTCCTTGAATTGAAACTCATTGCCACACATTTCCAAGTTTCTCTTCCTTATTCTCTTTTTCCATTCCACTTTTTTCTCCTGCATTTGGTTTCTCTGAATTTACTTAAAAACCAGTAACAGTAAACCCTTGACAGTTGTTTTGTAAACATTTGCTTTGGCTTACACTATTTACTTTGCATTCTTTGCCCAAAGCAAACTGAACCACTGAACACAAAAACCACACACATCCATAAACACAAGCACACCGAAACCAGGCTGTAATTGGTTTGTAAAGAGAGAAACGTCTAAGTAATTCAAATGCAATCTTTGGAATTCAAAATAAAAGAACACACAGTCTTTTGTACCACAAACAGAGGGGTATTGAGGACTTTTGGGTAATTTATTCAGTTAAGGGCAAATATTAAAAGACCTCTCTCTGAAGGCTGATCAGGCCTCCCAAAACATATACTTTAAAGTTGTTATTACCTCATTATACTCATTCACCCTGTGCCGGTACTTTAGTCTGCACATGTTGTTAATAAGATTAAATTTTGATATTTAACCTCCTTAATATGCATTGAGCACAGTAATCATGTATTTTATGCATGTGATGAAGTGAAGTGTGTAATCGGTGCATTAACTTGTTGAAAACACTGCTGGAATACTCCAGAGTCTTGCACTTAAAACCACATCAAAACACCACCTGCCACCTAAACGCACTAATAGAGGCTTGACTAACATTTATACTAACGCAATTGCACGGTATTGCAATTACCGTGTTAGTGCTATAAAAGATGGAAAAGTGAAACAAACAGATGACTAGAAGACAGAACCAAGCAAACATAACTGAAAACTAATATAACTGTCCACAAACGTACACTTTCACTTGTGGTTTTCCACAACAACGGGGGCCTACTAATGTCTTCTATGATATAGTGTCTGCTCATTAAAAAAAACTATTCTGTGAATTTAAAGCCCTGCTTGTGAATGCTGTTATTAACCTCCCTGGGATATTGATGATAAAAATACAGACCTCCTCCTATAATTAGACCATATGACATTTCACTTTAAGTAGGACAAATTGCATGATAGAAAAAAACAGGGACAAGAGGATATGTGTCTGAGTAAAAAAAGAAAAACAGAGAGATAGAAGGAAAGAGAAACCACTAGAGACAAATACAGAGAAGGGTGGAGCGTGAAAGAAACTGAACAGACATGTCACAGAGACTCCAATCCTCATTGGGTATTCATTGCAAAACCACATGAATCACCGGTTTTTATCTTACATCACATCTAACTTGGAAATAAACAACAAAAAAACACCTGAATATGTAGGATTGCTTACGCAAAGTAACACGTCTCACCAGAGAAAGATCAAAGACTTAAATCGTCCTTCATGCTTAAGTCTATAGATGAAATGTGAGTATGTTGTTATCTCCCTCTTTCCTGCTCTCCTTTCCAGTAATTAGACACACGTTTTTCTCACTACAGCTTCCGTAATGTGGCCCAGTTTCAAGTCATTCCAGAAAAAAAAAAAAGTGGTTTAGGCACTCTTGTGCTTCTTTAGACAGAAACTGTTACCGTGGGACTCAGATGTTTTCTGTGTTGTTATTTTGGCCACAATTCTGTAGTTTGAGTCCAGATTTTGTTCTCTCAGTGGCATCAAAAAGATCAATCGGTTGTCTGAGGCTCAAGAGAGTTGCTCTTATCAAAGCTATGTGGGGTTTACAGCATTTTGACAGGTCAATATTCTCTTCCTGATATCCTCCATGTAAAACAGAGATACCATGGTCAAAGTCCTCACTGCTAGCAGCAAACTAAGTATCAAATGTGAAGACACAGCACCGTTTTGAGGCTCTAATGGACCAATTTAAATCATTCAGTAATAAATATCTAGACACGGTCACGGGGGAGTGATGAGGATAAGGAACTGGAAAAAATCTGGGATAAGAGTGAACTTAGCTAGACAATACAAATCCAATGAAAGTTGCTACTGAAATGTTTTGTTGTTGTTTTAATCTCACTGTTCCTATCAATGTCGCAGAAGTTTTGTATGCATAATAAAAACCCTAGAATGTGATCATATTATATATATATATAATAATTATGAATGCAGAAATGTGTGATTTCATTACTCACTTTATCCCACCGGTCACAATTGCGACCGAGAATTAACACACTTTGCCCAAAATATTTCCCAAAACGAATGATTGATCATTTCAAGCGGGTTACTAATGACGCATCATTTTTATATTTTTACGTCTGGAGAAAATTTGGGAATAAACGGGGTAATAAAAGCATCTCCGAATACACATTAAAACATTATGGTAAACAAACAATATAGATTAGCCTACAGTGAGTACGCTCGCGAACAGAAATCGCTTTGGCGTACTTACAGTAGGAGGTAACCATGGCAACAGCTCCTATCTCGTATCACGGACAAATGGTAAGCGCTGTCTTTATCGATTTATTGCAAGCTTCACGTTACAATATATCAGTAAATTTGCTCGCGTTTAGTATAAAACATATTTAAAATGGATAGCGAACACTGAACTACTTACTTACTACTTACTGTGCGCAGAATATTACAAACAAAAATATCTGACCGCTTTTAAAGTTGCCTTTTTAATACATTTTTGGGTGAACGATCCCTTTAAACATATTTGGCAACAGTTTAAAATAGGACATGCTACGTAAACAACCCCAGAAAGCAACATGTGGGCCACTCAGCCTCTAACAAAACGCATCACCCACTTTTTCGCGCTAGACTCGTCAGGCTGTCACGGAGCGCTATGAGTGAGATAAATCGTTACGGTTTTCGCCAACTGACGCGTCTGGCTCGAGAAAAGCGTTAACGTTACACTTTATTACGACGATCGTGATCACGCGCGATCAAATGCTTTCCATGAATACGTGGCAAAAGCTGCCATTCTGTCCTGGTGTGTCGTGTCTTAACGGCTTTTTACCTTTAGAAACGACAGCGCTGATGATTAGGAAAGCGATTAAAGAGCGATTACACAGCAAAGGCTCACTCGATCCTAGTGCAAAATAAATCCCCCTAACGTTAGTCCACAGCGGGCGGTTAGAAGAGACCCACAGAGGACTAGTGGACGTCAAAATATCAGAAACGTGTACTTAGAGAGGCCCTGGGAAGTGAAGATCAACAGCTCCGAGTCCAACTCACCGTGTTGCTATTTTCTAGACTTGTAGCTCATCCGTTTCGACGCGATCCCGATCCAGGGCAAAACAACGCACCTCTCCTGACAAGCCAGCTGTCGCGTAAAATATCCCCGTCAGGACAGTGTAACTGTATTGTGATGAGGTTTGTGTATAGCAAGCTGGAGACGTGCGCGTCAATGGGCGGATTTAAAGCAGCTCCTGTGTGAAGAAGAAGAAACGGGTGGGAGGGGGATCCCGTCTTGTCCCCCGTGCCGTGACGCAGTACTTAACGCTCCACCCCCTCTTCGAGGTCCAACCAGAATGTAACACTGGATTTATCTGTGTATAAAATGATATGTCTACAAATTAAATATAGGGGTTTGGTTTGCTCTACAGACACCTACACATGACCCGTTTTCGCATTCAAATTGAATAGCTAACATAATATGTGTAATTTGCGTCAAAGTGCACTACTTGACCATGATTACACTGGTATGAAGGATATTGAGGAGGTGTGTGTGGTTAAAACACATAGAAACATAAGATCCACAATAATTTATACAGTGTGTTATTTCAGACTGTGACATCTATGCTCAGGTGTGCTAGTGCTTGTTAAACATATAATTGATGTGTTAGGCATGTTTTCTTACTGAATAAACATAATGGGAATTAACTGGTAATTATTTTGTTTTGACGCAGTAATCAATCATACTTACAATAAATTGCTTATTTAAGCATACAGATTACTTAAACACCCTACAGAGTACAGGCACTTTTGTTTTGCTTTTCATAAATATTTATGGAATTTCTACTTGATTTTATGTTGTTTTTTTTTTAAATTATTTTCTTCAACTGTGCTTGTCACTTGTCACAGTCACTTTGGTTTAGCTAGGTTTAGCAGATATATTTTAGTAGATTTAATAAAAAAAATGTATTCGGAGCATAGAATAGATATGGATTTCCATGACCTCTCTAAACTAGTATAACATGCACAATTCTGTTACATCTGATCGTTTCCAAACCATTTATTTCACTTATGTCTCATGTATAGGTTTGGTTGCTCTGACACCTGATAAATGATCTGTTTTCACATTCAGATTGAATAGCTAACATAGTATGGTTAATTTAAATGTAAAAGTGGTCTGCTTGACCATGATGACACCAGTATGAAGGACATTAAGTTTATATGGTTAAAACATTTGTATAGTGTGCTCTTTCAGAGTGAAATATATCATCCCGCGTTGCGTTTGTTAAACATAATAATTAATGTGCAAATGTGTAATAATAATTTATGGAATTTCTACCTAATTTTATGTTGTTGTTTTTTTTGTAGGCTCTTCATCTGTGGTTGTGGTTGCTTTGGTAGAAATTTTACATCACTGAAAGATTCAGTTTTTGTAGATTTAATTTTCTATTAAATTCAGTGCATAGAATGTGGATTTCTATGATCTGTCAGTAATTGGAAATGATAAGAACGCGTATAATTCGTTCTTATATTTCATTTATTTGACCAACTAATTACCATACTTTTTTTTTTTTTTTTTTTTTACCAAGGTATTTTTACTATTTGTATTTGTACTATTTGTGACAAACATACCCAATAGCTACAGACACAGAGAAATCAGGACAACAGGGAAAGCTACTATTTGGCCAACATTCGTAGTGTCCTCGATGTAAACATCAGGCTGCGATTAAAGTCTCATCGAAATGAGTCACTTTTCAGTTGCGCAAAAGGAGAAGAGACGCCAAGCAACCCAACCCAAAACACAAACATGGTCAAACAAGCGGTAACAACAATATGTTTCGTTCTTTTTCATTGCATTATAAGTTACTGGGCGTTTATGTCCTCGTGTAGCGTCTATTCATCCACAAAAATCGTCATACCAGCAATCGCAAGGTATTTTGGCACCAAAGGTCGCTACGAAGAGGTCAACACGTACTTAATCGACGATATTTTGGCCATTAACAACTCCCTCGTGACGCTGCCTTCCTCAGAATGCAGCGAAATTCATTTGACAGCTATAATCCGGCACGGGACGAGGTACCCGACCATTAAAAACATTCAGAAGATGCGCGAGTTTTATGATCTCGTCGTGCGTGACGCGACAAGCAGCTTGACCTTTTTGTCAGAGATAAAGTCTCAGTGGAAGATGTGGTACACGGATGATATGGACGGGCGACTGGTGGACAAGGGCCGTAAGGATCACAGGCACCTGGCGCAGAGACTCATCAAATGGTTCCCTTCTTTACTGACCGAGGAAAATGTGCGCCACGGACGCGTGAAACTGATCACCAGCTCCAAGCACAGGTGTATAAACAGTACCATCGCTTTCCGAGAGGGACTAATGAGAGGACTCAGAATAGAAGGTAATGCATGAGGACCCAGCCCTGCAGTTACTGCAAGCACTGAATCATCTGCATGCAGTATTGTTAAATCATTGTTTTCCATGTGCTTAATTTAGCTTTAGTCTATAATCTGGATTCTGCATGCAATATTTGCAATATGACTCACCTGGTTCCTCTCAGCACGTTTAAGGTTCCCCTATTATGAGTTATGAAAGTTTCATATTTTGGTTTTGCGAGTCCCAAACAATAGGTTGTCACGCACGGTCCAAATACGCTAATGTTTTTATGTTAACATCAACATGAGACTGCTTGGGATTTGTTTTAAGGACGAGCGACTTGTTTCAGTGATTCAAAAGAGTCTACTCTTTCTTTTGAGAGACAATTACTTTATACACAGTGCACTTTGCAGGATGTTTTTATTCACTATGAGCTGTGTTAAGCGCTGCATGAAAGGTAATTTTTGAAAATCTATAATAGGGGCACTTTAAAGTCATATGTATGTCAAAATGGAAAATTACTGGCATGTTTTATACCATCATGTTTTAAATGATGTGTGTGTTTCTTTCATTCACTAGCTGAGTTGGAAGTCACTGAGAATGACGCTTTGATGCGTTACTTTGACCAGTGCGAACGGTTTGTGAAGGAAGTGGAGAGCAACAAGAGCGCCTTGGAGGAAGTGAAACGCTTTAACGAAGGCCCTGAGATGAAAAGAGTAATGGAGAAGATGGCTGACAGGCTGGAGGTCCTTTACGCCAACATCACCGATGGTCAGTGATGGAATAATACAGTCATGTCCCTGTTACACAAACACAAATGCCGAAATAAAGCAGTGTCCAAAATGTTACTGCAAGTTTAGAAATGTGATAATAAATAGTTTAATATGATATATTTGTATTGGTCTATGAAAAGAGTTATCATCAGCAATTTCAGAATATATGTGGCAAATTCAGTTCCCTGTAAATGTTATGCTCTTACAACCACAACATTTTGCACATCAGTATATTATTACCCACTCATCCTTCTTGATTTCATTTCAGACTGATATGTAATATAAAAATGTTTAGATCAGAACGTAAAGACAAGCATAATTCAACATTGTTTGTCTTTTCAGATTTTTCTCTGCAGTGAGCGAGCATGTAAAGCATTGTGCAAATGAGATTACACATTATTGAGATTACTTAAAATATTGATGTAGATATAGATATGAATTGCAACCACAGCACTAACATCCTATAGGTTAGGTAAGTTATATACCCACAGAAAAAACAATCTTTATGCAAAGTGTTTATGCAGAATTTTGAATTCCAGCATTTGTTCTGTTGTTTATGTGGTTTAAATACTTTATCCAGTCCTTCTCAGATTTTGCACTTAATATTTATGAAGTTATTTGAAATTAAAAAATAGTGGGGCGGCGGAATGGATTGAAGCACTTGAGTTCCCATATGAAATACTGTAGAAGAATTCTATAGTTCACAGCATGCTGTATGTTTTTCTTTGGAGAACATAATTAAAATGGGAACGGTTGGGAATGAGAACCACAAAAGCAAGAGCACCATTCCACAGTTGATATAGCAGGATTTACTTACTCAGAGAGTTTAGAGGTCAGGGCTGCTTACTTGATCTGCTGCTGTCAGCAGTTGTATATCAGTGCACAAACAGAGAGTGTGAGGTAGTGAGAGAGGGAAAGAATTTAGTGGATTGCAGCTGCAACAGTTAGAGTAGGACCATTAGATGGCAGCGTTGTTGTTTTTTGGTCCCAGAAAGAAAGTGCTAAAGATTTTAGATTGGTGTGTACGCCAACACATGCTATTATCAAATATCGCGATTTTACAGAGAAGTAACATATAGAAATCTACAATATACAGTCTAGTTTGGTCTACTGTCTGATGAGTTAGAAAATGACATATTGTCTTAATGTTTTTATGTTATTTGCTTCACAGATTCAGTGGAAGCAGGTTTCTTCCTGTGTGCATATGAGTTTTCTATTCATGACCTGAACTCACCCTGGTGTCAGTTGTTTGACGAAGTGGATGCACAGGTACTGGAACAGAGCAGTTGATCTTTTTTTAGCTATGTTTCCCTGGGGGGAAATATTTACAGTTTTTCTCAGATGCTTTTCTCAGATCAGAAACTACCTGTTCAACACGGAAGTGACTAAAACTGCAATTCATCGACTAGCCGCTGGAGGTTGGCTCCAAAAGGGAGTCAATCACATTGACTCTCCATGTTAAAATGCCCAACTTTACAGTAGAAAAAAACATGTTTACAGCCTGGTACAATTATTTTTTTGGTCTATATAGCTAATTTTATATAATATATAATAACTGTGAGGGGGGTGAATTTTTTCATAACTCATCCATTTAAATTCTATTAAATTCATAATTAAGGGCGTGGCCACTTGAGTGACAGGTTGATTGATCAACCGCCAGTACGTCGATGAGGTAGGCACCTCAGTTCTGCCCACGTCCTGCCTCATTGCCCATTTTGAAACATCCGGGAGTGATGCGCGGTGATGCGTTGCCAAGATGGCGGCGTCGGCTCCGCCCACTTTAGGCTTCAAAAACACTCTTCAGAAACCTACGAGTGACGTCACGGACACTACATCCATTTTTTTTTACAGTCTATGGTTCAACCCCGACATCACCTAGTCACATTACCTAGTGCACGCTATAAAAGCAGTTTCTCATTCTTCTGAACAAATTGCAATTGCTTTGGTACATTCATTCAATTGATTATGTACATTTGTATGTGGTTTCCTACTATATCAATTGCTAATATCATGTTGCTCTCAAAACATCTAGTCATTAGTTCATCGTATAAGTCATTACATGAAAAGTGTTTGATTTGACATAAAATGTCAATAATTCTTTTCTAGACATTTCTGTTAGTTTAAATCTAGACTTTCATTAATAAGGAGAATATAGATCAACCAATGATAAACCAGTCCTCTGAAATTCCTCATACAGTGCTGCATGCAAAAGCAAAGTGTATCCTGTGTTTGCTTTTTCTAATTCACCTTTGTGTCCACATTTCTTTTTCTTTTCTGTATCACAGTGACGTTCTTTGTTTGTTTTTTGTGAATCCTATCCAGTGTAATGTGTAAATTTGTACTTTTGAAATGGAAATATGGCTTACAAACTGTAAGAAGTGCAGCTTTCTATATTTCAACTGTCATCTGAACTATTGCCATAGTTTACATCAGGTAGACAGAGCAGAGCACACTGTCAAATTGACAGCATAACTAAGCATTTTGCCTATCTTGTTTGTGAACAATGAAGTGAGGACTTGTCATTCTGATGGCACTGATATGTGCATTAACATAAATACTTACTTTAGAGAGAAGCGCTAAAGATTTTGAGTAAGGTACAGGCATATGCAGGTAATCCATTGTGGTGTTTGTACGAGTTGTTTTGAGAAACGCTCATACTTCTTTGCAAATATTAAGGATGATTCGAGAAATGCACTAAAGTGACTGAGAATGAGAATTTTAAATTTGTGACCCTGGACAAAAAGAAGTTAATTGTGATTGTAAATCATCATATGTGACCCTCTTCATTAAGAGCTGATTTTAAAAAAAAAAAGCTTTCCATTGATGTATGTTATGTTAGGATATAGCAATAATTATCTGAGATCATCTGGAATCTGAGGGTAAAAAAATCAAAAATTGTTGAGAAAATCGTATTTAAAGTTGTCTAAAACGTTTATAGCAATGCATATTACTAATTAAAAAAGTTGTCATATAGTTGTCATATTTCTAGTAGGATATTTACAAAATATCTTCATGGAACATGATCTTGAATTATTAATTCTTGGCATAAAAGAAACATTTATTATTTTGACCCATAAAATGTACTGTATTGTTGGCTATTGCTACAGATATACCTGGTTAAGGCTTAAGACTGGTTTTGTGGTCCAGGGTCACATATTTGAAAGGTTTAAGTAACATTTGACATTGAAGACTGAAGTAACGGCTGCTGTCATCACAGGATTAAAATACATTTTCATAACATTTTACAATACAAAACAGTTCAAATAATATTTGTAATAATAGTTTGATTGTTTTTAAAGTAGAGGTCTTTTTTGGAATAAAAGAAATCAGCCCTGGTAAGCATAAGAGACTAGATAATTATTATTATTATTATTATTTATTTATTTATTTTATTTTATTTTACAAATTTTGTAAAGTTTTTTTGGTAGTGTTTTAACATTTATTTTCAGGATAGTGGAGATTTTTAGTTATCTGGTTCTCTGTGCTAGTGTTAGTGTAATGTTATCTGAATGTAATTTCACACTGTTGACATGTGATATATACCTGTAAGTGTTTGAAGGCACTGTTTTGTCTCTTAAGGTAATGGAGTATGCTGGTGACCTGAAACAGTATTGGAAGCGTAGCTACGGTCATGATATCAACAGCAAGTCAAGCTGCATCCTCTTCCATGATCTTTTTAATCGTCTTGACCAAGTTGTAGCCCAAATCAAGTAAGATCACTATGCAGCCTTTCTTATCTTTATTAAATTAATAAAAGGAAAATGTTATACGATTTACATTTTTTTTTCCAACATTTATTTGCCATTGTTTCTTTGTATCTAAAACCTTTTATCTTTGTATCACAATGTGCTTGAGGTAAAAAAAAATACCTCAAAGTTTTATTTGCACAAAAGAGCCAGTCTCCAGCTACAGACAGACAACACTGTTTTTTTTTTTACATTGTACAGTCTTAGTTTAGCTTTGAGGGTGTCAAGGGAACATCGCTTTCACCCTGTGTCTTTGTTTAGTCTGTCAACTAAGAAACCAATTCACAGGAGCAAAAGCGAGAGTTGGCTGCAAATTTCTTTATTAACTGCATTTCAAGGGAATTTTAAAGATAAATTCAACTGATATTAGTTGTTATAGTTGTGCTGCTATACATTTAAAAAAAGTTTTGCATATTAACCCCAGTTTTTTGAATGGTAGTTTTTAACATCAGACACATGCTTTGGTTATTTGTAGTTGTAAGTCAATAATAATTTTACGCCTGTCAAACTCATTTAGTAACTGCAGTAAATGTGAACATCTAATACTGTAAGTGTTTGAGATGAGAAGAAAGAAAAAAATACAAGTAATACAACCAGAGAAAGCTGAGATGACAATATTTTGCTATCGTTATCTGTCACTCTGATTTCAGGCTTTACTCAAGGCCACTGAAGGGCAATGACTTTGGTTACCTGCCCATTGTTTGATTCTCTCCTGTCTGTTACTGAACGTTAAACCTTACGGCAAACATTGTTGTAATCCCAAATGCTATGTGCGAACATAGCCAGGAAGATAGAGTGTTTGTCTAACCAGTAATATCTATATTTAAGAGCAGTCGAGCGTGCATTAAAAACTATGTTTCTTGTTAAATTTAAAGCTTATCTAGCGTCATATCACAAATATGGCGTCATACCCACTGCCCACTTCACACACAGTGCCCCAACACGCCACATCACACAGAACACACAGCATCTGAACCGGAACTAGAGTAATATAATTCTCTTGTGTAATAACCAGAAATCCCTCTATTTATCATTCTGTTGAGTCTGTTAAACATCCTTTTCTGTGTTTGAATGTCATACTGACAGTAAAGCAAACCTGGGTGTGGGGGGTGAAGTGTGTCATAAAACTAGTTGGTTGAGGGTATCCACAAATAAGTATACGAGTCCATTTACATGCATATCATTGGAAGTCAAACCTGTGTTGACTTCTGTTTAAGTAATCATTCTTTTCTGTTTAGGAAAAATCGTTTACTCCTTCAAATTATATGGCAAAGGCAGCCTGAACACTGCACTAAATGTCTCCTTTTGTATTTGACAGTGATGAGATGGCCATACTGGTTTAGAAAAGCAGAACGATTAGTAAATGATGGAATTTTTAAATGAAGTAATTTAGTGAACTATTCCTGTAACCATTTCCAGAAATCCAACCATACTGGTTTTGCATTCATTTCTTGATGCTTATCTGACTGTATTTGTTTCCTTTCCTTTTATTATAACTACACAAACATTAACCTAGCTGATAGCATCAGACAAGAAGCAAATGAGACAATTATAATCTATTAGTTGGAAAAAAACTAAAAAAGACTGATTTGATATGGACGTCCATGCATATCAATTCTTGGCTATTAATAATAAAAATTTGGAAAGGTGCTGTCTAATAATTTGGATTTGATTACGGTCACAATCATTTTAAAAAGAAAAAAACAAGTGGTTGAGGTTGGTTTAGTTGTTATTGTGTATGTAAAATCAGTACCTTTCATGGTCAAGGTTGTTTATTTAAAAACCTTAAAACAGTCATATGTTATATTTTATTGGTAACATTAAAAATCATCCTCAGTTGTTAGCTAATTTTTAATCACTCAGAATTATCAAAATACATCAAGTGTGTAAATGCAGCTATTTTTAGTCAGTGAAGTGGACAAAACACAAAGAGAATGCCCTATCTATGCCCTAATCTAGTGTTGTGTTTTTAAAATGCTGTGTCATGCGCAGATTGCAATGTGTGAGCACAATGGTTAAACACGTCTGTCTAGCTGCATATATTTAAATGTTGTTTGGCAATATTTCTTGTAACTCTTCATTAGACTACTTTGTATTGGCTTACAAAACTACCTTCCTCTGCTAGTGTTGTGTAATAGGTCAACAGATTTGCAGTGAAAAATTTTGATTATTTAGCATTCATCAGCTTTTAATTGGCTCTGCCAACTGTTTAAGAGGTGATAACTTTGCCCGCCCCATTCAGAAAATGCTGCAAGGCCCATTATGATCAGTGTGTTTTATGAATGATTGTGCAGCAGATAGTGTTTATTGCTGCATTACGTTCAGTTTTAGTGGTGAACTCCCCGTTCACATTCCCTTTGTGTTTGTTTTATTGTTCTTAGAGGATATTGATGTGCATGTTTGTGTACAGTGGGTACGGAAAGTATTCACCTTACATTTTTCACACTTTGTTATATTGCAGCCATTTTCTTAAGTTCTTTTTTTGTCCTCATTAATGCACACACAGCTCCCGATATTGACAGAAAAACACAGAATTTTGCCATTTTTGCAGATTTATTAAATAAGACAAACTGAAATATCACATGGTCCTAAGTATTCCGACCTTTTGCTGTGAAACTCATATATCACTTATAAAAATGTGACTACATATATAGTCACATATATATAAGTGATACATACACACACACACACATATATATATATATATATATATATACTACATATATCACATATAACTCTATGAGTGCTGTCCATTTCTGTGTTTGATTATACTGATTGGACTTGATCAGGAAAGCCACACACCTGTCTATATAAAACCTTACAGATAACAATGCATGTCAGAGCAAATGAGAATCATGAGGTCAAAGGAACTGCCTGAAGAGCTCAGAGACAGAATTGTGGCAA